>KZ072971.1:50816-62294 GCA_002091845.1 Anopheles cracens | reverse complement strand
TTGCACGGGCGCTTTGAACCGTCTGCAGGCGAGTCGACCGACTGGCGAGGGTTTTGTGCGAGCCCCATAACCCATCATGCCATCCCACCGGGACCCAACCGTTTGGGGAGCTCGTGTCGCTGGCTGAGTGTGTGCGAGGAGGCTTTTCCCTAAAGGCGTTCAGGTGTGTGTGTTTTTTTATTCGTCCGACCCCCCCCCAAATGGAAGACAGGATTGAGCCCGCAGGGGAACCTTAAAATTCGATCGCTTTCGACGGTGGCTCCTCTCCGGTGGGTTTGGGTTCGGAAAAACACACCGCCGCTTCGATTCCGAAGCAGTGCCGGGGCCGGCCGTCGGAGGCAGTCGCATAAGGTCAGGGATTAACTTCGCAGCAAGCACTACACGCATCCACGGTAAGGTTTCCGTGCCTGGCCCCCCTTGGGGGTGATGGTTTTTATGTGTGCGGTTGTGTGCCTGCGTGTGTGTGCAAATTCCGCTTGCCGAAGCCATCCAACGGACAACGGACTGTTTGCTGAGCGGTGCTTAGTGCCCCGCAGTAAGTTTTTCGTAAGCCTCTTCGGCAGTCGTTTCGGCAGCCTACAGGCACTCGATCAGTGGGACAGCACCGATAGGGTCAACGGGGTAAGGACTCGTAAGGAATGAGTACTACAAGCGAAATAGTGACTCAGTGACAGTAACATCCATTTAAAATCGTGATATTAAGCAGATGGGTTTTTGGATGCGCAAAACTCCTTTCATTTCCAAAAGAAGGTTTACTGGAGTGGTATTTAAATCACGATTCTTTCAGTTCATATATATATATGTAAATAGATGGAGCCACCTAACCAAGAATGCAGTGACACATTAAGCTGGTGGTTGTGATGTATGATTGTGTTTCGTGTGTGTTGGAGAATTAGCAAGTCACTTTGAACTGCAGTAACCCCTCCCGAAGAAAGAAACCGACTCTCAACTAATAAATATTGATTAGTGAACTCATGGATCATGAATTATAAACGCTTGAACGATGCACTTTCGAGGGCTTGCTAGTGATCTTGCATGTGTTGTGAGGGTACATCAAGACTTGATGAGGCACAATCATTTGTAAAAAAAACTCGCCAACTAAAGGAATATCGATTGCATGCTAATAAAGGTTTATTACAAGTGCTGCTGTAAACAGCGTTTCGTGAAAGACAGACAAAACAGTACTTTAAGCCGTTTCCAGACGTACCGCGATTTTCACGTTGCGATTGGCGTTTGCGACTTTTGACAGCTGTGACGTCAGCAACTCCATACGAAAAAAAACCGATTGGCGCTCGAATTCGTTCACGGTGTGTGTATTTACTGCGAAAGGATTTGGCGCTGTCATATTGCCAAATAGTACAGTTTAGCTGATTGACAGCTCGCAATATAACAGTTTCCATGCACGATTTTAACATATTTAGCGGAAACTGGCAGTAATACGTGTGGAAACGGCGTTAAGATGTAATACATTATGCACAAAATAACTTTCCTGTTGCCAGTCACAAGATAAACATGAATGAAAACAATTACAAAGATGCTCCAGCAGTCGAGCAGTTTGGCGCAGCGCGATTTTGGCAGATTCTGCAGAAACTGTGCTACGTCGAGCGCCAATCGCAACGTGAAAATCGCGGTACGCCTGGAAACGGCTTTATATAGTAAACGCGTACACTTCATAGCCTACTGCATTTCTGTAGGTTTCGCTTTATAGGCCTACTTCGTTTTCACCAACAGAATAAGTCTGAAGAAACCGGAACACTATTGAGTCACATATTGCAAACGCTAAATGAACTTACAGTCAACAGCACGAGAGAGCGCAGTGTACGTAACGTTGGGTTAGGGAATCTAGAAGTACAAAAATCATGTGCAGATTAGGAATATCCTTCTTTGGGGCCTAACAATGTGTTGTCAACGAAGCAATGAAGCAAACATGTTCACTTCGAGAGACTTTCCATTTTGGAGAGGTACCTCCTCCGCCGCACGAGCACCCACCGCCGGCTCGCGAATCAGTTTCAATAAAACGGTGCAAAGAGCGTGCGTTCTGTTCGTTCCGCCGGGCCGGGCTGGAAAATGTATTGAAAATGGCAAAGGCGTTGCGTTGCATTTTTTAACTCACCCGGTAACCGAGAACGGCCACGTTTGGTGGGGAAAAACGTTCGTAGTTCAATCGGAAGCGTTGCTTTCAGCAGCACGCATGGAACGGTCTTTTGTGTGTGTCTATCTGCAAAATCTGAAACGTTTAAATCATACGCTGTTCTGAGTGCTTGATTTTTAATTGCAAACGGCAAGCAGAGGATAGCGAGTCAAATTTACTGCGATCTCCATTCGCAATTGACAGTTTTTTGGGTTAATGTTTTTTAAATGTTGGTAATGGTTTGGTTGGTAATTAGCGGTAAAAGTTGGTTGGTTTAAATGTTGGTTTGTTTTTATATGTCGACTGAAACGTTTCCGATTGTGATTGCGTATAGCTCCATTCTTGCTATTACAGATCGTTGTTTTTTTTAGTTTCCGCTAATTTTTATGACACTTTGTCGAAAATGTGTTGTCAACAAACCATGAATTTTAAACTTTAATTACACAAAAAAAACACATTTAAAAATTAAAAAAACACGAAAACATAGATGTACCATGCATTTTGTTTGTTTTGTTTTATCAGTTTTTTGTTCAGCTTTTGCAATCTAAACTTTACTCACATCGTTCCGAAGATATATCTTATTTCACGTTTCCTATATCGATTTTCTTCAACTTTGCTATGTCATCTTTATTGCTATCACTACAAAGAAATATACTTTTTAGACTTATTAAACGATAGTCTTTGGATAAACAATATAAAACAAAAAATCCCTAGTTGCAAGACCTTTGAAAGCACTTAGATATTTGTTAGTTTTTTTTATTTATACTAATTTAACATTTCCATTGTTAGTATTGGAATCAAATTCTTTTATCTTTTATTGGAATCAAAATAAGTTTCTTGTTTGTTTTTTATGCCACGTAATAATGCGAATAATTTACGCCACAAATTCACATTATTTGTGTATTATTTCTAATGTTCTAATGTTAAGATTTATACGTTAATTTGTGAACGTTTATAGCTTATAGCTTATGCTCCTAAAGATCTGTAATCTAAGCATCTAGTCCGTTCCGCATTTAATATTTTAAAGAAAACAATCACTTATTTATTTAATAAAATAATGAAACGTTGAGCGAAACGATTTCCATTTTGTCATCCTTCCATAATGTAATTATCATTCAAGATCAAAATACTACCACATTCAGCACACGACCACTACGAATCGCTGGCGTACCCTCACGGAAAGCCCCTTTTCTGTAACCACTTACTTCAGGAACTAGCTACTAGCTCCTGGCGCGTTCCGCTTTCTCCCGTGCAGGCAGCACTTGCGTTTGTGTGTGAGGTGAAAAGACTCGTCCAAAGTGTCACGGAAAGCACACACACACACACCTCAGCCGTGTTTGCCTGCAGGACCTGGCTTCTGGTGCGGGGCGAGTGTTCTTTGGACGCCTTTCATCTCACCTGCTTACGCCTGGATGGAGACCTATTAAAAGGACACTCCGGTGTGTGTCTTTTCGGTGTCTCATTTTCTTACGCCTTCAAGTGCACTCTTCCCGTCTCGTTTCTGTGTGTGTCTTTGTGTGTACGTATGCAGTTGAATGTTTAGGGTGCTCTGGGCAGAAACGCACACACGGACACCCTCTCACCAACACATACAGCACTTGTAGTTGAAGAATCGCGCCCATGAAACGAACCGACCGACCGACACCACTCCGCTTTATTTGACTTACAAATAAGCTATTTGTAGTCGGGTTCGTTCCTTCATGCGGGAATTAGCTCGAAAAAAGGCTCCAAGCGACGTAGTTACCGTCAATCCTTGCATGCACTAGCGACTACAACTACGACCACTTACGTACGTCTCGTCTAATCGTTTGCCTTTTGCTCTCTCTTTCTCTCTCTCTCTCCACCTTACCGCCCGCAGGACATGAAGCTGTACAATCAGGGAGGGTTTTGGGGATGGGGGTTTGGTAGAACATTGATAAATACATTAAATAACTTAGCCGTGTGAACGTGTTTCTAATAGCCGTCGGTATAGCCGACGCTGGAACGGGGGGAGCAACGTCCCCCGCTCAAGAACGCCGCGCGCTAGGCAGATAGATCTAATTAAAACTTTCGATCTCGGCACACACACACACACACACACACTACCGTCGAGAGTTTGGAGCTGACGAGATGTGATGTGTGCTTGAGTGCACTTTCACGTTATTGTTGCGCCGGCGGAACGGCGGACGGGACTGTGCAAAATAATTCCGCGGTACGATCGGGAGTGACATTCTAATCACGACACAATTTGAACGGTCCATTAACACTAGCGTGTAATTGGATTGCACACTTCTAACGGACGCCGTGGGAGAGGCCAATTGACACGTGGAAGGATATTGTTTGCATTTGTAAACCGATTGGGAAGAAATTGTCGCCTAGTTGTGCGATTATTATGACATTTTTTGTATCATTAGCACATCATCAAGTTTATCATCCGTTGAGTTTGTGGCGTTACTTTTTCCTTATTTTTTCGCTATATAAATAATTAGGAAAAAAAAAACAAAAAAGTTTAACAAATGCAGATAACAATATCATCATGTTCTGACTCAAAATGATACAAATTATAAGATTGAAACAACAATTCTTCTTCTTCTTCGTTTGCTAGTTTTTAAGTTGTGACGTTCGTACACTTTTGATGGGAAAATTCTAACCCTGTTCTGCAGAGTCTACTAGTTATCGTAGTTAGATATGTTTTTAATATGTTTGCATAAATTATTTCTTGCGGGAAAAATGGGAAACTATACGAATTATAAGAGTAGAATAGTTAGCGCAGAACTTGGTGTACGTGTTATCTCGCATTGGTCAACAAATTTCATTAACACACATCGTTTTTTTTAGATGTCAATTGACAACAAATGTGACCGTTTGAAGCAAAACGATGTATTTAAGAAATTGACACATTCTATAATAAAAAAAAACACAAAAAAACAGTAATCGAAGGTGTAAAAGTGTCAATCGACACCCAAAACGACCGTTAGTGTTAAGGAAAAGCTGAGAGCCGTGCACATCGCCGCTGATTGTAGTAGGCGAGGCAAATCGGAACAGTACCGACGCCTGTCGAGTCTACCGGAGCGCAACCGCAGGAGCAGATGGTCAGAGATTTTTCCTCCACATTTTCGCCGTGCTTGTTGCACAGTTGATTGTACAGCTTCATGTCCTGCGGGCGGTAAGGTGGAGAGAGAGAGAGAAAGAGAGAGCAAAAGGCAAACGATTAGACGAGACGTACGTAAGTGGTCGTAGTTGTAGTCGCTAGTGCATGCAAGGATTGACGGTAACTACGTCGCTTGGAGCCTTTTTTCGAGCTAATTCCCGCATGAAGGAACGAACCCGACTACAAATAGCTTATTTGTAAGTCAAATAAAGCGGAGTGGTGTCGGTCGGTCGGTTCGTTTCATGGGCGCGATTCTTCAACTACAAGTGCTGTATGTGTTGGTGAGAGGGTGTCCGTGTGTGCGTTTCTGCCCAGAGCACCCTAAACATTCAACTGCATACGTACACACAAAGACACACACAGAAACGAGACGGGAAGAGTGCACTTGAAGGCGTAAGAAAATGAGACACCGAAAAGACACACACCGGAGTGTCCTTTTAATGGGTCTCCATCCAGGCGTAAGCAGGTGAGATGAAAGGCGTCCAAAGAACACTCGCCCCGCACCAGACGCCAGGTCCTGCAGGCAAACACGGCTGAGGCGTGTGTGTGTGTGCTTTCCGCGACACTTTGGACGAGTCTTTTCACCTCACACACAAACGCAAGTGCTGCCGGCACGGGAGAAAGCGGAACGCGCCAGGAACTAGTAGCTAGTTCCTGAAGTAAGTGGTTGAAGCAATGGGGCTTTCCGTGAGGGTACGCCAGCGATTCGTAGTGGTCGTGTGCTGAATGTGGTAGTATTTTGATCTTGAATGGTAATTTAATAATGGAAGGATGGCAAAATGGGAATCGTAAACTCGATGCTGGCGATGTTCAACGTTTCATTATTTTATTAAATAAATAAGTGATTGTTTTCTTTAAAATATTAAACGTGGAACGGCATAGATGCTTAGATTACAGATCTTTAGGAGCATAAGCTATAAGCTATAAACGTTCACAAATTGACGTATAAATCTTAACATTAGAACATTAGAAATAATACACAAATAATGTGAATTTGTGGAGTAAATTATTCGCATTATTATGTGACATAAAAACAAACAAGAAACTTCTGTTGATTCCAATAAAAGAAAAAAACGTTTGGTTTATACCACTTGTTTATACCACTAACAATGGAAATGTTAAATTAGTATAAATTAATAAAAAACTAACAAATATCTAAGTGCTTTCAAAGGTGTTGCAACTAGGGATTTTTTGTTTTATATTGTTATCCAAAGAGTATCGTTTAATAAGTCTAAAAAGTATATTTCTTTGTAGTGATAGCAATAAACATGACATAGTAAAGTTGAAGAAAATCGATATAGGAAACGTGAAATAGAATAAATCTTCGGAACGATGTGAGTAAAGTTTAGATTGCAAAAGCTGAACAAAAAACTGATAAAACAAAACAAACAAAATGCATGGTACATCTATGTTTTCGTGTTTTTTTAATTTTTAAATGTGTTTTTTTGTGTAATTAAAGTTTAAAATTCATGGTTTGTTGACAACACATTTTCGACAAAGTGTCATAAAAATTAGCGGAAACTAAAAAAAACAACGATCTGTAATAGCAAGAATGGAGCTATACGCAATCACAATCGGAAACGTTTCAGTCGACATATAAAAACAAACCAACATTTAAACCAACCAACTTTTACCGCTAATTACCAACCAAACCATTACCAACATTTAAAAAACATTAACCCAAAAAACTGTCAATTGCGAATGGAGATCGCAGTAAATTTGACTCGCTATCCTCTGCTTGCCGTTTGCAATTAAAAATCAAGCACTCAGAACAGCGTATGATTCAAACGTTTCAGATTTTGCAGATAGACGCAAACAAAAGTCCGTTCCATGCGTGCTGCTGAAAGCAACGCTTCCGATTGAACTACGAACGTTTTTCCCCACCAAACGTGGCCGTTCTCGGTTACCGGGTGAGTTAAAAAATGCAACGCAACGCCTTTGCCATTTTCAATACATTTTCCAGCCCGGCGTCGGAACGAACAGAACGCACGCTCTTTGCACCGTTTTATTGAAACTGATTCGCGAGCCGGCGGTGGGTGCTCGTGCGGCGGACAATTTTAGCTTGTTATTCTTGCTTGTTTAAATTTACGTGTACTATTAAATTCGACAATATAAAAAGGATAAAACTGTCTGATTTAAAACCAATTCTTTGGATCTTTATTCTAGACACCTATAGATCTTTAGAACTTTCTTTAGTTTTTAGAAAAAAAAAATGTATACGAAACTGTCTATGGCCTTTTGACAGATAGACTATTATCGTTTGCTTTGAAAAAGATTGAATTTTGCATAGTTTCTCTATCAGTCATTTTAACTTATGGACCAAATGTTATTACCGAAGTGATTACTGAAGTGATAACATGTTAAAACAAGCTCTGAGCTATATAGTTGGTCTTTAGTCACAATTGGATTTGGCATGCTATGCATCTTCAGATTCTCATGATGACCACAAAGCGGATGCTTCAAAAAGTACTCTATTCTAGATCCTTTTAGTATCAATCTTGTAAGATAAATAGTGCAATTTGATCCTAAATACAACGCGCGAGAAAGGTAAGGACACCACTAACCCTTATTTTTATCATTGCCGAAGTTGCATGTAAACATTCTTATAAATACTTGAAAAGGAATTGAAGTCTTCGAATCCCTTTCAAGCTGAAACACACCCCAGGAACTGCATAATGCAGTACATTGCAGTCGCTTTACTGGTGGCTGCATGTTTTGTCCAGCAGGCGGCCGAGCCTTGCCCTCTACTAGGCTAAACTAGGTGAGTGTTGTTCGACCGACCGGAACAGCTGCTCGCTGTAATCACCGCCGTCCAAGGTCGACGGCAATTTCGCCAATTCCCGCGCAAGCAGAGGATGGAAAGCAAAACCACCCTCTACTCCCTCTCCAGCTGTCATCAATTATTCAACACAGCCGTCCCGTTCGGCCCGTGGCCCGTGCATGAACGGTAGAGCACATCAAAAGCGGCGTTTTAGTGGTTAGTAATCGAGATCGGGAAAGGTGCGGGTAGATCCACCGGGAGTGGGTCTATAAATAGGCTCTAACTATTAACACTTGTTTGGCTAACACTGTGCTTTAGTTCATCGTCTGCGTGTTTGTGTGTGTGTGTGTCATAACTAAACACTCCCAGCCACCGGCATAACAGGCCACCCTTTGATATCTACCGGAAACCGGTGGGCTGTGCAGGAAGTATTTCCATCTCCGTGTGCAAAACGGAAGACGAAGTCCAAGGACGAAGCGAGCAAAGATTTATTCGATTACTGAGTCGCTTCCCGCCGCCGCCGCGTGATGGAAAATGTCAATCCACCGTGTCAGAAATCAGCCCAATCAGCTGAGTTTGTTGCTAATGGAAAAAATCAAAAACCTAGCGACCGATGAACGCCGTGCGTTCCGCTCCCGTCTGCAGAAACCGTGTTGGCGGCGCACGGCGCGTCTTGAAGCCTCGAGATTAAAGGAAAACTACACAGCGACACACGGCTCGCTCGGGGAGGGGTGATGAAAAATCAAGAAGCGCTTTCTGCGAGACGAACCAGTCAAGTGCTGCTGGTTTACGGCCGTCTGCCTGCGGCTCGCCGCCATCTCGTGCCGATAATCAGATCGGGATCGGGAAGGGGCAAACACATCGGATCTGAAAGGGCGGCCGCCACCGGGGATCAAAGCGCCCATCAAAAACGCACAGATCAAACGAATGGTTTCTCTGCGCGCTCTCCGGCCAACACTTGGGACGACACTTGCCATCCGGCTCCTGCCAGAAACGACCGTTCCCTGCGAGTCAGGAGAGCGTCGGGACAGAGGATATTATAGCGCCAGTAGGGCTGGTGTTCGCGGCGCATCACGGAACTGGCTTGTATCGCTTCGTCGCTAGGACGATTGTGTTGTTTTCATGTTGTCTTACACACTCACTATCACGCGCCTCCTTTGGCCCTGCTCCGATCGAAAGACGACGTGGCTCTCCCTATCGTGCCTTTCGATCTCGGGTCGATTGTTCGACTTGTTTCCTGGTACGCACCGACAGCACGGAATTTCCACCGGGTTGTCCGGGCTGGTGCACTGGTCAGGGAGCAGCAGAATGGTCCGAAAATAGATTCCGCTTTGTATGTGTGTCTGTTCCCGCGCCGAAGAGCGGATGCGGAAAACACTTTTCCAATCGATCTTGTTTCGAGTGTGTGTTTAGTGAGGTTATGTTACACCCGCCGCTCCAGTGCCTGCACCGACTTCTACTGGGGAGGAACAGGCATACATTACTATTGGCGATATGATCAATAGAGCAACGAGCTCGGACGTTGTTATGTGATTTATCCCGCTCACACGCGCACACTCTCACACAAACTAATGCTGGAGGCAGCCAGTAGACAAGTTTGGCCCACTCAACTGACCTGGATCGTGTCTGGATCGGTAGATGTTATAGTTCACTATACTAGAACAATGTTGGAATGGATAGGACCGTTTGGAAACGGGGCTGTGGGGCATTGGAATGCTGTTACAAGCAAATAATGGTCAGAGATTGATTTCTATATAGACTCGGAGAGGACAATAACCCCATGGAGTCTAGAGGTTCACAAAGTGATTGCAAAAAGGCAGGTTTGATTTATTGGCCACTGAGTGTATCTCACACGCACACTGGAACACTATGCAATCATAATAATCAATTGACGAAAAAACTATCCATCAGAATGCTTCGCACGAGAATAAAAGACATAACTCAACGGCCAATGAATAAATGCCCATAGGGATGTCCAATCCCCCAGGGATGCCAAAGGCATGAAAAAGGGATAGTATGAAAAAGTGTCTTTTAATTATTTTTGGGAGTTTTTAGTTAGCTTTTCATAACTTCTGTCACCTGTAGTCGTATTGAGCATCATAGATAGTTCGGATGGATTTCCCCAACTACACACATTCTTTAACTCCAATTTCTGATACAGACTTTGCCCTACACGCCCCATTTGGAGTTTGATGAACAGAATCTTGACACACGAACGAACACTGACACAAGCAACGGGTACTGTACAATTTGAAGGCTCTACCTTTGGAACGGAAGCACAGGTTTACCGACCCACCACCGGTAGAGGAACGCTAGCACGAGAGCAATCGCTACGTACACCAGAAACCACTGCATGAAAGGGAAAATGGAGCGACAGAGAGAGAGGAACGATCCACTCACTCACTCAGCCAGCTAGGGAAATGTGGCTTAAGATGTTTGCGCACCGGAAGACTTCCAGTCTGACTTCCACTGAATGCACACACACACACACACCTTCTTGCACGGAATCACGGCACGATCTGTGGACACCGGCTTCCGGTGTGGTCCCGGTGTGTTTACCTTAAACACCGAACAGGAGAAGCTCCCAGGAACGACATATGCCATCCCACCGGGACCCAACCGTTTGGGGAGCTCGTGTCGCTGGCTGAGTGTATGTGTGTGCGAGGAGGCTTTTCCCTAAAGGCGTTCAGGTGTGTGTGTTTTTTTATTCATCCGCCTCCCCCAAATGGAAGACAGGATTGAGCCCGCAGGGGAACCTTAAAATTCGATCGCTTTCGACGGTGGCTCCTCTCCGGTGGGTTTGGGTTCGGAAAAACACACCGCCG
Source organism: Anopheles cracens (assembly GCA_002091845.1). Lineage (NCBI taxonomy): Eukaryota > Metazoa > Arthropoda > Insecta > Diptera > Culicidae > Anopheles > Anopheles cracens. The sequence continues at coordinate 51,447 of KZ072971.1, read as the reverse complement.
CTTCGATTCCGAAGCAGTGCCGGGGCCGGCCGTCGGAGGCAGTCGCATAAGGTCAGGGATTAACTTCGCAGCAAGCACTACACGCATCCACGGTAAGGTTTCCGTGCCTGGCCCCCCTTGGGGGTGATGGTTTTTATGTATGCGGTTGTGTGCCTGCGTGTGTGTGCAAATTCCGCTTGCCGAAGCCATTCAACGGACAACGGACTGTTTGCTGAGCGGTGCTTAGTGCCCCGCAGTAAGTTTTTCGTAAGCCTCTTCGGCAGTCGTTTCGGCAGCCTACAGGCACTCGATCAGTGGGACAGCACCGATAGGGTCAACGGGGTAAGGACTCGTAAGGAATGAGTACTACAAGCGAAATAGTGACTCAGTGACAGTAACATCCATTTAAAATCGTGATATTAAGCAGATGGGTTTTTGGATGCGCAAAACTCCCTTCATTTCCAAAAGAAAGTTTACTGGACTGGTATTGAAATCACGATTCTTTCAGTTCATATATATATATATGTAAATAGATGGAGCCACCTAACCAAGAATGCAGTGACACATTAAGCTCGTGGTTGTGATGTATGATTGTGTTTCGTGTGTGTTGGAGAATTAGCAAGTCACTTTGAACTGCAGTAACCCCTCCCGA
>KZ072971.1:10054-23490 GCA_002091845.1 Anopheles cracens | reverse complement strand
TGTTGTGTGTAGTCGAGACTTGATGCTGTCAGATAACTGACAGCATCTAAGGCCACGAAGGTGAGCGGTTTTTGGCAATCGGGGGACTCGATCAGTGGCTGCGACACGGAGCGGTCTAGCGCGTATAGCGAATAATTGTGTTAATATAGAGATTGTAACGAAAATACGGCTGAAAGAGCTACATTGCTTGCCCACGTTATCCGAAACACAAAAGTCGTCTAGAGCCGCCGTTAGGCTCTCAAACGAAAGCGATTCAAGCTGTCTAATTGTGCACAGCTGAACCGTGAATTCTGCAAATCTTCTTTAGATGAACAATAGCTGAACATCATCTGAAAAAAATATTTGCGGGATAGCACCATGCCAACGGGGATACCGTTAACGTGTACCCAATCGACAATGTGCCCAACCAACATTTGTACAGTGGAAATGTAACGCCTTGTAACGTTCTTATTGCTAGGCACAATAAAGCCCAGAAGATGGAGGCGTTATTAAAATGATAGAGATTAGACGAAAATTCCATCCTAGAAAGAACATAAACATGGATCGTGGGAGGATGGACCAGCGTTTCCAGCGTTCGGTTGAACTTTGCCAATAAAACATTCGTTACGAAATTCTGTAGCAGGGTATCAGGAGTTCATGAAAACGAGCAGGCTCATCAATTTTCCTTATTTCTGAAGTACTCGAATCATTTCTCAACACTTTCAACCGAGCATAAACAAAGTAAAAGGCAAATAACAACCACCATTTTTATGTTTTGGTAAATGTTTTCAATTTTATTTCGCTCCTAGTCTATCCTGTTTGCTTTTATGTTTCGAAATTTTCTTGCAGTTTTGCATACGCCAAAGTTAGTTTTTTTTGTTTTTAACTGTCGCCAGTATCGCCAATTCGGTTCGGTGCCTGTATTCCTTCGTTCCAGCGCTAGGCCCTGTGACGCACAACATCGTGTCGTGCAAGCTTCAATCGTACCGGGGGTACGCGACCATCCCATTCCGTTCTTCGTTGGCCTATACAGACAGCCACAGTGCTTCTCTTGCTTCCTGTGCGTGGTTGTTCGGAAGGAAGGAACGGAACGGCAGCCCATGGGAGGGAACGCGAACACACACACACACACGCGCGCTTCTTTGGCTACTTCTATTAGTTGCAACGCGGGGGGTTTCTAAAGGCCGGACACAACACCACTACCTACGCTAGATCTACGATCCTGAGAACGCTTCTGACGCCGTCGGGGTCGGGGGCGAAATGGGAATACAAATGCATCCGAAAGTAAAACAGAAAACGGATAAAAGCTCCAAAACCGGTGTTGCGGACTAAAAATCCATCCAAAAAACTGCCATCCAGATCCGGCTTGTTCTCTATGTAAACGGCTAAAGGTTTCGGTTGGGGTTGTTTGTTGTTTTGTTTTAGTTATGCTCTTGTTTTTGGTATGAGGTTATCCTTCTCCTTGCTGGGGCTGGTTCATCCGCTTCCGTTCCTTCCGTTCCGCGGTTGCTACGGTTGATGTAGATGATTCGCTGTATGATTTTGTTTTTTTTTTCCTCTGCTTGTCACATTCACCCGATTCGCCAATTCGGTTCGGTGCCTGTATTCCTTCGTTCCAGCGCTAGGCCCTGTGACGCACAACATCGTGTCGTGCAAGCTTCAATCGTACCGGGGGTACGCGACCATCCTATTCCGTTCTTCGTTGGCCTATACAGACAGCCACAGTGTTTCTCTTGCTTCCTGTGCGTGGTTGTTCGGAAGGAAGGAACGGAACGGCAGCCCATGGGAGGGAACGCGAACACACACACACACACGCGCGCTTCTTTGGCTACTTCTATTAGTTGCAACGCGGGGGGTTTCTAAAGGCCGGACACAACACCACTACCTACGCTAGATCTACGATCCTGAGAACGCTTCTGACGCCGTCGGGGTCGGGGGCGAAATGGGAATACAAATGCATCCGAAAGTAAAACAGAAAACGGATAAAAGCTCCAAAACCGGTGTTGCGGACTAAAAATCCATCCAAAAAACTGCCATCCAGATCCGGCTTGTTCTCTATGTAAACGGCTAAAGGTTTCGGTTGGGGTTGTTTGTTGTTTTGTGTTAGCTATGCTCTTTTTTTGGTATGAGGTTATCCTTCTCCTAGCTGGGGCTGGTTCATCCGCTTCCGTTCCTTCCGTTCCGCGGTTGCTACGGTTGATGTAGATGATTCGCTGTATGATTTTGTTTTTTTTTTCCTCTGCTTGTCACATTCACCCGATCCCGAACGTACTAAACTTTTATCAACTACTGTACACAAACAGACACACACGCAAACACGCGGGCTATATCTACTAAACCAGGCTGCCTGTAAAGTGTCCTCACGGGGTGTACTACGGGTTGTTTTTCTCGCTCTCTCTCTCTCCTATCGAAAGATCGCGATCGCGTGCTCACAAAAGTGACCGCCGTTGAAATGCCCATCGCTCGGAAGTGGGGGGAGGGATACTACATACAATGGCGAGAGGGAGCGTCAGATTAGAGCGCGTGTGTGAAGTACTAACATGTGGTGAGTCGATTCCGGGCCGATTAATTGCTCCCAGAACAAACAAAGAATGTAATAATTCGTATTTCCCTCCCTCTTCGTTACACCGGGAGTATTTTCGTCAGTACGTTCTATCGCTTTACACGCTTCACTATATAAGATTCGTGCGTCGATCACAATGGTTTACTGTATTGTTATTTTTCCGCGTTTTTCTTTTTGTGTCGTTTGCGTTTTGCTCTTCGTCTATTGTTTCCATTGCGTTGTGACACGCCATTTCTCTTGTTTAAGCTTTGTTTTAAAGGAATTTGGCTTCAAAAGGGCTTCGTTACGAGATAGGGACAGTGTTGGATACAAATTATTGTAAAAAAAGATATTAAATACAATCGGTAAAACAAAATCTACTAACCCTAGCAAGAACTCTCGAGATGGGTGGTCGAAGTAATTAAAAAAACAAACAAACTCCACCAGCACAGTATATTACAGAGCACCCAGATGAGCTTACTAAACACTAAAATGTAACCTACAGCTAAATGATTTGGTTTCCTGTGAACTCGGCTTCATTCCGTACGCTAATAAAAAACATAAAAATCCATCCACGCAGTTAAATGCAAACGCAAGTTTCGTCCTTTGGCAAACGTTAATGCAAAACGTAACGCAACGTAACGCACTGTTACACTTACACTTACACAACATTCGTGAGACGGTGAGCGTTTCGAGAGTGGAATGTTCTGTTGGCTACGGTTGACTTAGAGGGGAACGCTCGAGTGCGCGCTCGCAGTAGGCCGCATACTTCCCACACTCCGTCTTCGAGTCGGCGTTACGCGAGAGGTGCAGCTTCAAGTACCACAGTAGGCTGCGGAGCGAATTATATGGATGCGTTACAATGTTTCCATTGTCAGCAGACGCTGAGCTGAGTCGTAGAGACTGAGACTTACCGACTGTTTTTAGGAACAAACAGCGAGACGGCCAATGCGAGTAGCTGCCAGCCCTGTATGAAGGTGTAGGTCGGTGGATTCGATTTGCAGTCGATCGGAGGAACGGTTGGAGCCTGCACAAAGCGAGATTATGTTTAATAAATTATGATTGGAAAAAGTATTTCAGGAAAAGAAACAAATAAAAACACAACAGATCGTATTGTGTATAGTTAGTAGAAAAAGAAAACTAAAATAACCATAAAAGCAACATAAAAATCATCCCAGCGTTAGTGGGTTGCTTGTGTAAACGTGTAAATGCGCATAAATGTGTAGTTGTAGTCGAAATATAAACGAATCTTAAAGCTTATCCTTCCGAGCAATTGAACGCAATCACGGAACACAAACAGAGGTGAAGGTGTGTTAGAGATCAGATCCAATCAAGCCTGGGTTAGATCGTTAAAAGCGGTTGCGGTTGGAAGCGTGAGCTTAGCGAATGCTACTTAATTTGTGTTTGCTTGTTAGTGTTGTTTACCGTCCTTTGTGTTCGTACTGGTTTAGTAAAAAATCAAGGAGAAAACTTATAGAAAACCCTGGTGCAAAAATAGCGCAATAGGAGATGAGTGCATTACAAAAATAAAAGAAAAACATATTTGTGGTCCTTATCTTCCAGTAGACAAATCAGTGTATAGTTTGATCAAGAGGACATTTCGCCACGAAATGTTGGCAAACCAATAAGAAACCGACTAGAACGCAATATAAAAAAGCAAATATGTAAAACGAAAAACGAAAATCTAGACCTTATGAAAGAAAACAGCATTGGAAAACGAAAGAAAACAAGTGGTAGAGTACACCAGAACCAAAACATCAAAATCGAGCAAAAAAAACAAAATCAAAACGTCACCAAACCGGGACCGGCGGTTCCTACCTGAATGGAAGTGGGTGAGCTCCCATTCGCTTGGGCAACGCTGCCCTGCTGCGTATCGCAAGTGAACAAACTCTGGGTTGCGCAAAGCAGTAGTTGCTACAGAGATGGGGGGGGGTAAAACGGGGAGAGATAATTGCACGGACAACGAAAAAAGACAAAAACGTAAAAAGTGAAACAAAAAAAAACAAGGCAGAAGTAGTGGCAGCCACAATTCGGAACACATTCAGGGAAACCAACGGAAGGTTTGAACAGAAATGAACAGAAGAGGTAAACCGGGTGGTAAACAAGAAGAAAGAGAAAAAGAGAGAAAAGAAAAGATCGATTAATGCAACGTGTTTACGAAACCGGGGATGGTGGTACGATATGATGATTGATGACGATGTGGAAACGTGCAGAACTGGGGTATTCAATAGCCAGGACAACTAGCATGGGTATGATGAGAGTAACTAAGGGCAAACTCTCTGTTTCTCTATAAAGATGCAAACATCTAAGTCACTATATTGCATTCTTAAGAAATCAACTACAATAAGAACCGTTGATAAATGTAGTTCACAGATACAATCGCGTGTAAATCAGAGCCTAGTTAGATCGGTATTGACACGAATTACATACTTTGAGGCGAAGGAAGGCTAATCAGCCCCAAAGGCTGCAATACACGCTACAAACTAGTTGCTTAGAATTACTTTGCCATGCGCTATCATGGCAGAATTTCAGGCCATAGAACGAGGCTCCGACAATTGGTAATGAATATGTAAAACACATACTTCTGAATCTGATTGTATGAAATAAAAAAAATAATAACAAACTAAGAAGCGAAATTAAAAGTTAAAATACTGTACAAGTTGTTTAATGCTGTTAAAAAAGCATAGTGCAACTGTATGTCGTATACAAGACTTTTTTTAAAACAAGATCATACAGAACAAAACCTAATTGGGAGTGGAGGCAGATAAATAATATCAATTTCAGCATTTTTTTAAATATAATTGTTAAAACATATGTTAAGTTCTACACAAGCAGCTCTTTACGTTTCTGAAATCAATCCATTCACTGTGGAAACCATTGTGGAAGCGCTTCTGTCGAATCTGCTACGGAACTTCTACTTGTCATGCGGGAAAACACGTGCAGTGTAAGGTGCGTAAACAGGCTCTACGGTGGCAGGGTGATGATGAGGTGATGAGTCATATGAAATTGGTATGAGATGACAATTTGCTTCCATTTGGGCAGTCACGGACGTAACCTACACTCGTGTAACGATTCGCCATTCGGTAAGAAGGGTTCTAAAGGGGTTCGGTTAGCTGCGGTTCGCTAAATAAAACACTAATAACGTAACTAGAAGGTGAAAGAGAAACTCAGGACAATTTTCGTACAGTTGGATAGAAATTTTGGTTAGAACATAACGAGATCATCGGGAAAAAACAAAAGTTCATAAGGATGCTGGGGGTTTTGTTTAGGGGTGGGGGAAAAATTTCGAACAGAAACGAATAATCCAAATGTGAGTGCATACCACCATCTACGATCGAGCACAATCACGAGCGACCCGTTTATGTGGAGATAGTGCTCGGTCGCAGGTGGCTACAGTTAGTGGCAGTAACTATGGCCTCTAGTGGTTGACCGATCGGTATAGGTTTAAATTTCGGTGAAGGTAGTGTAGAAAGAACGTGATCGTGCGAACGAGCGAACGAACGAACGGCTAACAATTTTAGTGAAACATCCAATTAGTAGAGAAACGGGTTCGGGATGGAAGGTAAACCGGCTTTGTTTGGGAGAGGATAGAAGGACGAAAACGAACAAACCGGTCTAGAGTTCGAATTACAACTAATTGTTAAAGAAACGTCTAGGACGTCAACGAAACTAAACGGTGGTAGACAGATAGTAGGTAGAGAAAGAGAAGTAAAGATAAAAAAGCACATAGAAGCGCCCTTCGGGACAAACTTACACGAGCGGGTTTGGCCAGTTTCTTGTTTACCTGGACACCTACACCCAGCTTCTGGCCGGTATGGCGGGACGTTTGCTTGATCAGCGCACAGATCAGCTCCGACTGAAGCTCGGGCATGTCCAGACACTGCTGGAGTGCGTTCTGTGCCAGCACGACGTGATAGTCGATGCCGGGCTGGTTGACCGCTACGGACAGGAACAGCTGACAGCTCTGCAAGAGGAAGTGCATGTTGAAAGGGGGGCTTGAGCTGTCATTCGTGAAGTGGATTTCGCCTGCCGGGTACCTTGAAAAGTTTGAGCGCCTCCGCCTGAAGCGTTTCGGAATGCAGTGAGGTCAGCGGGGATGTAATGTTGTCCTTTGTGTGCAGCAGAATCGGATGTCGCCAGAGGACGCAATCTATAATGGAGAAGAAGAGAGTACGTAGCGTTAGAAGCGTTAGAAAGAGAAGCTCTTAACAAACTTTCGAAATGAAAACAAAGTAGGCTTACTTGGATCACCATCCGTTTCCATGAGCTTCTGGATCAGCTGTTCGTACTGTGTGCCAGCGTTAGGTCCACCACCGGACACGACCGTCAAGTGGTAGAGCCAGTTGTCACGTTCCTGTTTACCGGGAAGTATCAAGTACGTCGGGCCCTATTTGAAGCAAGTAGCATGATTAGACATCGAGAAAAGTGGACAGCTAAAACGTCATGATCGTACCACTCCCTGCTGCTGCGGATAGATGGCGACTGTGAGGCGTGCCTGGCTTTGGGCCGGATCTTCGCGCTCCTCCGAGTCAGAGTCGGACACGTGCTCCACCTCCTCGACGCGCGCATCTCGCATATTGATCTGACCGAGTGGATTCTGCAAGTGCATAAAGAACGTGATCAACAACCGGATTAACTCCACCGCTACGTTCGCGCATCGCACCCATACCGTTTCGCCCGGTGCCTTGAAGTACAGGAACATCTTGCCGAGCAGCACACACCAGCACTTCTTCGCGTGGCCGTTCTTCACCTTCGTCACCCAGCCCTGCACGGTCGGTTTCTGGTCGTCGCGGCTCAGCAGCAGCTTGGTGGCGTTCCTTCGCTGCACGTTTTGCAGCACCCGGATCCAGTCGTCCATCGTCGCGTTCGAGTCCGCCGTCAGGTAGTACACCTTCTTCCCGGTGTCGATCTCGAATGTGGACGCCCCGTCCGCCCGGTTGATGCGGCACGCCTCGTCCAGCGCGATCTGGCCCTGCGGTTTCCGGTTGACGTCGTGCTGGCTCTTCCAGTACGTCAGCGTGCCGTTCTTCAGCACGAACCAGCGTTTGCGCCACGTCTTGAGCTTGCCGCCGAGCTTCGCCAGATGGCCCACCTTTTCGAGCGTTTCCATCTTCTTGTTCGGCGAGTCGGCGTACGAGGTGCGCATCAGCAGGGACGGCATCGACGCGTCCATGCAGGTCGTATCGACCGTAGACACCGCATCCGGCGGGATGGCGTAGTCGTCCGACAGGCCTGATTCAAAGGACAGTCCGGATATTACTGCCGGTCGATGCGTGTGGCACGTTGCGTTTATGAGTGTGCGTATGGGTGTGTATGTGTGTGTGTGTTGTTGTGATGTTAGTGGTTTCAACACGAACAAAAAAACAAGAAAAAAAATAAAAAGAGACAAAAACAAAAGCCAAATTATAAAACAGAACATCAATGCGTGTGACAGTGGAGATTATGTTGCAAATATGAGGTTTAGTGCAGCATATTAATTTAATGCCGTATTTTTAATGTCAAAATAACATAACTAATGTAGCTACAAAAGAAGAAGCGTACAGAACTTTGACTAAAACATGGATCAAGCTTCAAATTCTTAACAGTCTTAAGAAGAACTACTTTTGCTCCACTGGTGCGGCAAATATAGCGTCTAGTTAAAAGAACAAATGCACGCTAGCGCCATCTGCTGTAATCGAGTGGTACTGCAACCGGTCATTGTCCCGGCGTTCGGTGTGGGAAGCGTCCGTGCAGCAAACGGCCCGGGGGACGTCGGGACCGCTGTGGAGCGTTTAATCTTGCATCGTTTCGAACCGAGCCACTGAGATTGAGTTCACCAACAAGGTTAGTACGGCTGGGTACGATTGTTTCGTTGCGAGAAGAAAGCGAGATTAGCGCGAGCTGAAATAAGATCTTCCACAGTATTGAACAATCTTTTTTTTTGCGCTAAGAAAAACCTGCTCCTTCCGCCAGAACCTAGCTGACTTCAAAGTGTACAAGCCGCCAATTAGGGGCACACGGAGCGAGTGGCATTTTGGGATCATCATTTCAATCTTCGCCACGAAAGAGTCACGTGACGCGTCACGTGCCGCTTTGTTTCGTTTTCGGCGAAGGAAGAAGAATTGGCAGGACGGGACACCGCTCGTTTTCATTCCCCCGACAGGATGACAAATCACGCAGCGGTGGTTTTCAACGTTTCATTACGAACATTACAACACTGTGCGGGCACGTGTGTGGTAGAGAGCATTTAATTTATTTTATTTGCACAGTTTATCTTTTGCGGTGAAGCGAACGTGTTTGCCGTTTAGAGTGTGTTCGGTTTTTTGACACCCTGTTTTAAATTATGTGATTACAAGTGGAAGAGGATAAACTGCTCTTTCGGAGTAGAGAAAGAATAACGTCCCCTGTGGTCCCGATGGTGCAGCTGCGGAACCGATCGTATAAACACGCCTCCATTTGACAGCTCGCTCGCTGTTACATCATCGTAGTAGTCCACGAGAACATCAACCATCTCGCACGCAACGCACGGAGCGGAGTGAGTGTGATGAAAAATGATCATTCTTGAACGCCCCGGGACATTTTCCACTCGGTTCCGGATGCGGCCGGCAAATTGATATATTTTTCCCCCGGGAGGGTGACGATTTTCCGAGACAAAACGCCGACGTCCGATAGGAATTGGAACGGGGAGTCTGGAGACAATGACGTCTGCGTGTGGGCGATGTACTATGGTGCGTTTTGCTGATTGTCAGTGAAGTTAGACCAGCGTCGGACGGTTCCATTCGAATGAACAAGAATACTCTCAACGGATAATATCCTACTGTAAGCCGGTGGCAACTGGGGAGACCGTATTTAGGAGCGCTCCATAGGCATGGGAGACATCCAATCCTCTGCAGATGCAGAGCATATGCACAGTTCATTCTCTTTTAACCTGCCCATCGTGTAATTAGCATCATGAGTCTTTGTGGTCGCTCTGGTATCCTCAGGGCACTTACACTTAAGTCAAGATACAATGATCATATGCACAGTTATACAAATTTATCTTTAAAGACTTTGAAGTAAATTGGTCCATGAAAGAAAAAAAACCTACTAGAAAATTTCTTCACAAAAATTCATTCCATCAACTGTTTCATAGCTGCGGTCTATAAATTACCGCATAGTGTCACGTGTCGGAAGACTATTTTTTTCGATAAAAGAAAAACCAGCATACAACCGGAACAAGAAATGTCCATTAATGCTACAATCAGCAATTTGTTGCAGCGTTTTTTTTCTTTTTGTTGTTCGTGTGTTGGATCTGTTGGAGCTGAGTGCTGTCGACTTCACTTTGTGGTCAACTCTTGTCGCTCGACTTTCTACATGTACCATGTACAACGCGCAATGACAATGGTATTTTCGGGCGAAATGAAACTCGTCTGTCACTACCTCGCTCGGTATGACGCACCGCCGGAGAACTTAATCCTAGAGAGAGAGAGAAAAGAAGTAATGGACAAAAATAAAAAAGCACACCCATACCCTGCAACCATTAGCCGAAGGCAACAGCAGCGATGCGCTGGAAATGTTGGGCTCGTTCAGCAGCTGTTGTAGAAAGGGTTCTAATATGCTTGTTTTTGGTGCCATGCCATTCCTTGGCCTTTGTTTGCCCGGCGTGGCCTCCACACCGTTGATAGATGTGCGTTTTTTATCCTGTTACGAGCACGCTTGTGATGAAATATTGCAGATTGCTATTCTTATTCGGGAGTCATGCTCCGGAGGTGCAGCGAGCGCTCGGGATATGATTGAGTATTGCTGTATGGTTTTGGATTCAGTTCTGTTATTTTGTTTCTGTGCGATGCAGCTTATGTACCAGCAAACAATAACCTTTCAACTTCAAGTCGAAGAAGTTCCGCTGGATCTTGGGAACATAAAAACAATACCGGATTGTGCGGTGCGCAAAACTTCATTGACCTGCCTGGTGTTTTAGGTACACGTTCGTCCGTGTTTGCATAACTTTCAGGCGCATAAATAATGTAGCAACGCACAGGATTAGCGGATGAGATGAGAGTCCGGTTATCCATCACCATCACTATTTGGAAGGGATGGAACACCTGGCCCTGGTTGCCTACCCTGTTCACCGTTTCTTTCCAATCGATGCTTTCTATAAGCGGCAACCTTCTCTGATTGAAATATGGGACCAGCCTCAACGGGAATGGGTGCTTTGCTTTGAGCATTTACCTTTGTTTGCTCAACGCGGAGTTGCTCAAATGCAAATAGCAATATATATACCAATTGATCCACCGAGATTATGTACTACGCGGTGGTGGCAAAACTTCGGCCAAACAAGCTACCGGCGGACCGAACCTTCTTATCCTTCCTGCATCTTGCGTTAATAAACATGCTCGGAGCGGAGTTATAAATTTGTCGGTCGGTTTTGTGAACCCCACCCGGCACACTTACTCACTCGAGACATCAACTTAAAACATCGCGTTCGCGAAACAAATGGCTGCAAGTGTGGTGCTCCGGAAGGGACGCCCGAAGAACATCATAAAGCGAAGAGTTGTTGAATTAATCAGCCTGATTTACGCGATAGCGCCAACAACGCCAACAGGTGACGGTGGCTAGCACGGGAAGGCCGACGGGAAGGGATTTTGTAGCGTGTACTAAAGTTTGGCACCGAATTGGCACACCGTATCGCGTGTGCCATAACGCACTGGGAAGCCCAACGCCCTGCTCTCCAGGCGTTCTCACCAATCGCTTGCGTTGGTGCGGTTTGCCTACCTTTCGGGCGCCACGCTCGTGTTCACGGAAATAGCTGAGTTGTGCAGGCGGGTAAGGAGAATTTGTTACTTTCACCAACGGCAACGCCCACAACAACGCTATAATGCCCTTTCCGCTGGAGGTGGATCAACCGAAAACTTTGGATTCCGCTGCAGGTTCCTGCTGCCTTAACGAAGACCATGTTTTTGAAGTTTCTGTGCACCGTGCGCCCGGGCGTGGAGTGCATTTTGCGTAAAGTTGAAATTTACGATAATTGCAACGCCATCATCCGACTCTAGGCGACCCTGGCGGAAGCAACATCATGCTGCTGCAGAGTACACATACTGCAACAGAAGCAGAAGTTGTGTGTGCCGAAGAAGTTCGACACGGTTCGAAAAGATTATGGACGGGCGGGTTAAAAGTGCGCGCTGCAGATATGGGTGGTGACCCCTTTGCATCCCCATGCACTGCGCCACGATAAGGGCCGGGGCAGCAAGTTTTCGGATCGTCGTAATTTATTGCAAATGCGTTTGCATTCTCCAACACCACGCGTTTATCGTGTACCGTGGAAACAACAACCACACGGAGCGGTCTTGTCCATACTCCGCCTCCTGCACACTTGCTGATTACATCCAATCTGATCGTGTGCTTATGGGGCTGCTTTTCCATTTCCGAGCATGCTGCAGATGCAGCAAAGCAAACTACGGCTACTGTGGCAAATAAAACCATTTCCTATCCATTTTCCAGCACGTTGCGCAGGCGGGGTTGCCGTTGATGGGAACATCTCACGGAGGTGTTACTGGCAATATATCCCGCAAAGCGGAAGGATCCCTTGAATCGAACCGAAACCACCATGGCGGATGCATTTTCACGAGCGTGAACGTTAAATCCATCGTACCGGTTATGGGTCAATCCATGCGGATAGTGCATCGGAGGATCCCGGAACAATAGCCATTTCATCACAACTTTATCGGGATGGAATGGATAGTACCATACATGCCGAGACTATTCGGTCTTACGACTTGAAAGAAAGAGATAAAGAAATCGATAATGCTGCAATAGTTGACAAGTTTTAGCTTTTTCGAATTAAAAAGTTTCCTTTCCTGCACACACACACCAACAAGATAGCGAGTTTGAGCGAGAGTTAGACGCCCCGGAAGAAGCGCAGCGATTGGGAACGCATGCAGCGTATTTGCATACCGTTCCGCCAGCGGTTTCTAACCTTGTTGGTGAACTCAATCTCAGTGGCTCGGTTCGAAACGATGCAAGATTAAACGCTCCACAGCGGTCCCGACGTCCCCCGGGCCGTTTGCTGCACGGACGCTTCCCACACCGAACGCCGGGACAATGACCGTGTTTTCTTTCGTTCTTGTTCGCTCGTCTGCGCGTTCGTGTGCAGCAGTGCAAAATTCAATTAAACTATGATGGAAACTAATTTACCCGCGCACCCGGCGAAGACGGCACACGAAAGGCGACCGTCTGTCCGTCGGAGAAGTTTAATACCGTCGGTTGTAATGGTCAGCTTTCTTGGCGATTTGTTGACGCCTCTGGGTATGCGGATAGTGAAGAAGTTTAAAGCAGTATCCTCTCGTATGCGAGAGAGGACCTGTTGCCGGGAACCGAGAGCAATGTCCGCAATGTTGCTCCTTTAAGCAGTTTTAACGCCTCCCCACTAACGGTACATCTCTGTCTCGCTTCAGGTGCGGGCCATGGAGCAGCGACTGTGTGACTGGCCCAAGTCACAGCACTTAACCGGGCCGTCACCCTCACCGGGCAGCAATCCGGCCGCCAGCGCGGCAGCCGGGTCGCAGCAGTCGATCGCGGCAGCTGGAGCGGGACCGGCCGGGCACGGCACCGACCCACCCAAAGGTACCGATCCGGTGAAGATCAGTCAGCTCGAGTCGGCCATCGAGGAGCAGAAGCAGCTGCGCCTGCAGGACGCCCGGCAGGTCGGTGCGAAGGCGGCCAAGATCAAGGAGTGGGTGACGAACAAGTTGCGCGAGCTCGAGGAGCAGAACCAGCTGCTGCGCGAGCAGAACATCAAGTGCAACCAGCAGCTGGAGCTGCTGCGGAACCACATCGCCACGCAGAGCACCCGCCACAGCAGCGTCGCGCCCACGCAACCGGTCCGGACCAGTCTGAGCCTGGACGTGCAGGACGTGAAGCGGCGCAGCGGCCGACGGCGCAGCGAATCGCTCGACCCGCC
>KZ072969.1:208497-222202 GCA_002091845.1 Anopheles cracens | reverse complement strand
AAAGTACGTGAGATCTGTTTTCCCTTTCGCTCTAATTATTATTGCATTTTTGAAGCATTTTTTTTATCCTCCGTCGATCGCGTTGGTCGCACTATCACACGTTTGTTTTGCGCTATGTACAGTGTTTGGTTTACGATTTTCCACCCCCGTCCCCCGGGGGAAAGGAGAGAGAAAGTAACGCGGGCACCGGGCACCGGATCGATCGCCGACTGACTCCCCCTCAAGGGAGAAATCAGCACACGCCCCGTTTGGTCAGTTCGGACTTTGGGTATTTAGGCTCCCGAAGGGACCTCCGCTCGTTTGATGTTGCGCGCCCCCGATCGATCTTTCCGCGGTTCTTTGAATCATATAAGTTTGTCACAACCATGAGGGTTTCTCTCTCTCTCTCTCTCTCTCCTTTCGGTGCCGTAATTTGGGGTTTGCATTTTATTGTATCCTGCTAATTCTTGCACGCTTCTCTTTGCTTCTTCTCAGATGGAAAAGCGTCCCGGTGTAACGAGGAAGGCAATTAATGCCATACCATCGCGTAAAACGTGCCTGCCTTCACATATGGTGTATGGAGAGCCACCAGACGCTCGTTGCGCTTGTTTGCGCTCCGTCTGCGACGGTGTGTATAACCTCACGGGCGAGGACGACGACACACACATACACCGTTTTTAAGCGACAAGCCTGGAAACAGAAGAATGCAGAGTGGCTGCTGGTGAAAGGCGTGCCTGGCCCTGGGGTGAGAACAGAAAAAAAGCTCACGACATACGCCCTGAAGTTGGGGTGTCAAAAGAGGGGGGTACGCCTGCCCCAGGGGTGGCAAATATGAGCGATACGATGTCAGTTTATTAGAACGAGCGGGTCAACTTTGGGCCAAATGGCTTAATTTATCAGCCTGTTTGCTCGATATCGATCAACGAAACGGGGCTGCCCTCGAAGCGTCGATAGCGAGCGCCCAACGTTCGCGCGACCATCGAAGAGACCCAGGGGTGGCAAATATGAGCGATACGATGTCAGTTTATTAGAACGAGCGGGTCAACTTTGGGCCAAATGGCTTAATTTATCAGCCTGTTTGCTCGATATCGATCAACGAAACGGGGCTGCCCTCGAAGCGTCGATAGCGAGCGCCCAACGTTCGCGCGACCATCGAAGAGACCCGTCCAACCGTCGGTGCCTTACACCGAAGGGCCAACCGTGTGGATGATGAAAGCATTATTACTAACGAAACACCGCTTCGGACAGGTCGCTCTGTGGAGCGTGTGGAGCTTGACAGGAGAAAAAGTTTCACCGAGGGGGTGGAAGGCGTACTAAGGGGCGAGGAAGGCGTGGAAAAATAAAACTTTATTCACTCCGAACCCCCGCTTCCAAACCGGCAAGCCGCGGCAGTCCGCCGGGCGTATGGAGTTGCGATTTTGAATGTTAATTAAGGTATCAAAACTGCCACATACCCTGCTCGAGGGGTGGAAGCAAGGAGAAGAAGGGTTGGGAAGGGAGTGCGCGAATCGCTTACGTGACAAACAAGAACGTCACGACACGATGGTTTCGTTTTTCGTCGTCGTTGTTGTGTTTGCTTGTTTGAGCCGGAGCGAAGTGAAACGTATCGGGACGATTGAAAATAATTTATGCATTTACAACCCTTAAGTAGGGAGGGCGAACGTTTTATGAAATTAATTTTTGAAAAAGCAACCGTGTGGTTTGAAGCGGGAGAAAAACAAAAACCTATCCCTCGGCATGCTGGATTAAGGGCTGCGAGCGAGTGGTTGGATAAATATTTAAAACCGGCTCGGCAAAGCTCGCACACTTTTTTTGCAATTAATGCCATACCATCGCGTAAAACGTGCCTGCCTTCACATATGGTGTATGGAGAGCCACCAGACGCTCGTTGCGCTTGTTTGCGCTCCGTCTGCGACGGTGTGTATAACCTCACGGGCGAGGACGACGACACACACATACACCGTTTTTAATGATGCCGTGTGTATTTGCTCACCGCGATGTCAACGTGCCTGAATTGTACTACGAGAGAAAGAGTCACTGGAACAGTGAAAGTCCTACTTCAGATACTACGCAGCAATTGGCTCAACTACAAGTTTGTGTGTAACGTATTGTTTCCTATTTGTTACTACGTTTCCTTCTCTCACACCACGAGTGTTTGGTGATGTGATTGTGTGTTTGTCTCCTCCTTCTTTTCTTGTGTTTCTCTGGACGCCCACGAACGCGCTGTACGTACGTTCGTGATGATGATGACGGTGACGACGGCATACTGCATGGACGATTAGGATCGATCCCGGGGGTGGGACCACACACACACACACATTCCAAGGACGAGTTCCAGCGGGCGGAAGTGTAGCACCGGAGCGTATGAATATTACATCCTTTTTTGCGCTCGTCGCACGTATCGCTTTCGCAGCAGGTTCTCGCGGTTTCGTTCTTGTTGTTCATCCACCCCCTTCTAGTTGAACCGTTCCGCGCAGCCATCCCGAAACCCGTGCGTCAGTGAGGAAACGTGCGAAGAAGGAAACGTGTTCTTTTGCTAGAGAAGAGTGAGAAACTTTTACATGAAACTTGAAGCTGAATCAGTAGCACCGAAGTAATCAAGCAAATATTAATCACTGGAACCACCGTTTCCCAGGCCGGGCTTCACGTCCAGCGGCACCTAGTGTGTGTGCGTGGGGGTGGAGAAGAAAATGACAAGAGAGGTTAGACAAGCCTGGAAACAGCCTGGCGACAAGCGACAAGCCTGGAAACAGAAGAATGCAGAGTGGCTGCTGGTGAAAGGCGTGCCTGGCCCTGGGGTGAGAACAGAAAAAAAGCTCACGACATACGCCCTGAAGTTGGGGTGTCAAAAGAGGGGGGTACGCCTGCCCCAGGGGTGGCAAATATGAGCGATACGATGTCAGTTTATTAGAACGAGCGGGTCAACTTTGGGCCAAATGGCTTAATTTATCAGTCTCTCTCCTTTCGGTGCCGTAATTTGGGGTTTGCATTTTATTGTATCCTGCTAATTCTTGCACGCTTCTCTTTGCTTCTTCTCAGATGGAAAAGCGTCCCGGTGTAACGAGGAAGGCAATTAATGCCATACCATCGCGTAAAACGTGCCTGCCTTCACATATGGTGTATGGAGAGCCACCAGACGCTCGTTGCGCTTGTTTGCGCTCCGTCTGCGACGGTGTGTATAACCTCACGGGCGAGGACGACGACACACACATACACCGTTTTTAATGATGCCGTGTGTATTTGCTCACCGCGATGTCAACGTGCCTGAATTGTGCACCTTTTTCCTGCTTCTTCTTTGGTCTACTACGAGAGAAAGAGTCACTGGAACAGTGAAAGTCCTACTTCAGATACTACGCAGCAATTGGCTCAACTACAAGTTTGTGTGTAACGTATTGTTTCCTATTTGTTACTACGTTTCCTTCTCTCACACCACGAGTGTTTGGTGATGTGATTGTGTGTTTGTCTCCTCCTTCTTTTCTTGTGTTTCTCTGGACGCCCACGAACGCGCTGTACGTACGTTCGTGATGATGATGACGGTGACGACGGCATACTGCATGGACGATTAGGATCGATCCCGGGGGTGGGACCACACACACACACACATTCCAAGGACGAGTTCCAGCGGGCGGAAGTGTAGCACCGGAGCGTATGAATATTACATCCTTTTTTGCGCTCGTCGCACGTATCGCTTTCGCAGCAGGTTCTCGCGGTTTCGTTCTTGTTGTTCATCCACCCCCTTCTAGTTGAACCGTTCCGCGCAGCCATCCCGAAACCCGTGCGTCAGTGAGGAAACGTGCGAAGAAGGAAACGTGTTCTTTTGCTAGAGAAGAGTGAGAAACTTTTACATGAAACTTGAAGCTGAATCAGTAGCACCGAAGTAATCAAGCAAATATTAATCACTGGAACCACCGTTTCCCAGGCCGGGCTTCACGTCCAGCGGCACCTAGTGTGTGTGCGTGGGGGTGGAGAAGAAAATGACAAGAGAGGTTAGAAGAGCGACAAGCCTGGAAACAGAAGAATGCAGAGTGGCTGCTGGTGAAAGGCGTGCCTGGCCCTGGGGTGAGAACAAAAAAAGCTCACGAAATACACACCCGCTTACGCCCTGAAGTTGGGGTGTGAAACGAGGGGGGTACGCCTGCCCCGGGGGTGGCAAATATGAGCGATACGATGTCAGTTTATTAGAACGAGCGGGTCAACTTTGGGCCAAATGGCTTAATTTATCAGCCTGTTTGCTCGATATCGATCAACGAAACGGGGCTGCCCTCGAAGCGTCGATAGCGAGCGCCCAAGTAACGCGGGCACCGGGCACCGGATCGATCGCCGACTGACTCCCCCTCAAGGGAGAAATCAGCACACGCCCCGTTTGGTCAGTTCGGACTTTGGGTATTTCGGCTCCCGAAGGGACCTCCGCTCGTTTGATGTTGCGCGCCCCCGATCGATCTTTCCGCGGTTCTTTGAATCATATAAGTTTGTCACAACCATGAGGGTTTCTCTCTCTCTCTCTCTCTCTCCTTTCGGTGCCGTAATTTGGGGTTTGCATTTTATTGTATCCTGCTAATTCTTGCACGCTTCTCTTTGCTTCTTCTCAGATGGAAAAGCGTCCCGGTGTAACGAGGAAGGCAATTAATGCCATACCATCGCGTAAAACGTGCCTGCCTTCACATATGGTGTATGGAGAGCCACCAGACGCTCGTTGCGCTTGTTTGCGCTCCGTCTGCGACGGTGTGTATAACCTCACGGGCGAGGACGACGACACACACATACACCGTTTTTAATGATGCCGTGTGTATTTGCTCACCGCGATGTCAACGTGCCTGAATTGTTAGTACAAACCTCAAACGTTTTTAAACTATTTGTTATTATTACAACAGTTTTTATATTACCATTGACTCTCTGAGATGCTATTTGTAACGATTTAAAGTTTCATTAAACATTACATTGGAGTGCCGTTTATCAACGGATCTCTTAACACTTACGGTCAAATGGACCGAATACTCCTTTCGTGCAAATCATGGTGTCAATTGACACCTAGAAGGCTATTTTTTTGAAAATAATTTATGCATTTACAACCCTTAAGTAGGGAGGGCGAACGTTTTATGAAATTAATTTTTGAAAAAGCAACCGTGTGGTTTGAAGCGGGAGAAAAACAAAAACCTATCCCTCGGCATGCTGGATTAAGGGCTGCGAGCGAGTGGTTGGATAAATATTTAAAACCGGCTCGGCAAAGCTCGCACACTTTTTTTTTGCTCTCTCGCCGCTTTCCATTCGGGCGCAGATTGTTTTTCGCTTCGGCGAAGTTGGGTTTTGGTTTTGCCGATTGATTTGCTTTAAAAAGGGTAAACGATCGGTTCATTAATCGGTTGTTAATTTGAAATGTGCTCGTGCGTTCATTAATCAAAGGACTTACAGACGCTAAGAGTTGTGTGATATGACAGCGTTTGTGAATTAATGCGTCTGGTTAGCTTAATTACCGGGTTGTATGTTTGCAAACTTGATAATCTGTACGTTATTAATTATTTAATGCCAATGCACAATACGTGTTGATCATGTAAACAATGTTGTATTGAGTTCGATTGCATCCAACATGAAATATGTATGGTTACACAAAACCACACATTATGTTGCTATTCATCAGGCATACCCGGTATTTAACCGTTGTATCCGGTATTTAACCCTTGTGTACCAAAGAGAGAATGCGAAAAAAGCTTAGCTATCTGACACATGTGATGTAGAGAAAAAGTTAATAGGTCTGTAGTTGTAGTTCTGTAGTTCTGCCAGGCATTTTTTTACTTAAAATATTTATTTTTATTTTTTTTAATGATTTCTGTTTATCGTGTACAAAGGACAAAAGCTCTATCGATTATAATTTTCTTTGATCATGGCTTTTTGATTATTCGAATAAATATTACTGAATATTAAAACTTGATGACTGCAATGCTATCATAGTTAGCATCGCGGATGTGAAAGCAATCTAGTATTCATGTTAGTTAATAATAAAGTGTTTTCTGTTCTTAAACCTCTACTAAGTTAGTTTTGTTTATTCCTTCTAGCAAAAATAGCTATAGAGAAATTTAGTACAAACCTCAAACGTTTTTAAACTATTTGTTATTATTACAACAGTTTTTATATTACCATTGACTCTCTGAGATGCTATTTGTAACGATTTAAAGTTTCATTAAACATTACATTGGAGTGCCGTTTATCAACGGATCTCTTAACACTTACGGTCAAATGGACCGAATACTCCTTTCGTGCAAATCATGGTGTCAATTGACACCTAGAAGGCTATTTTTGGCAATTGTTGGCCGATTGGGCTGAAATTTTCACCAGTTGTGCGCAAACTATTCTAGTTTTATAATCCGTCGGGTTTGTATAATCCGTCGGGACCCTACTTACCCCCGTTTGCTCCCCAGCCCCCCTCAAGTAAAAATCCGCCGACGCCAAAATTTTAAAAACCTTGAAAACTATATGTATACATTTTTGAAGCCCGAATTCCATGAAATGGCATATAGGAGCAGTAGTCCAGAACCTACAGTAAAAGTTTCAGAATTTTCCGATCAAAATTGTGGAAATGGGATCACTTTGAATATCCGCTTCCGCTGTCTTTTCATAGAGAAAGTCACGTGTCAATTACAGAAGCTATGGAAAATCGTGTAGACAGAATAAAAAGTGTTTTTCTGTATGAATAATACACAATTTTATCAATTATCACTTGGAAAAGCATAATGCACAATAAAAACGTAATTTGATTACCGAATGTCACGATTTATAAGCAAAAAACTCGTTTTTTCGAATTTTCTTTATCTTCTTCTTCTTCTTTTTTGAGGTATAAAGTGAAGCCAATTGTACAATTTTGATCGGAAAATTCTGAAATTTTTATTTTAGGTCCTGGGCTACTGCCCCTATATGCCATTTCATGGAATTTGGGCTCCAAAAATTTTTACGTATAGTTTTCAAGGTTTTTTAAATTTTGGCCTCGGCGGATTTTTACTTGAGGGAGGCTGGGGAGCAAACGGTAGGGGATAGGGTCGCAAACTCGATGGATTATAAAACTAGAATAGTTTGCGCACAACTGGTGAAAATTTCAGCCCAATCGGCCAACAATTGCCAAAAATAGCCTTCTAGGTGTCAATTGACACCATGATTTGCACGAAAGGAGTAAAAAGTTATATCTCAGAAATTTACGGATTTTAAAATGTTTGAAAATCTTTAAAAAAAGCTTTGCAAGAATATAAGACTTTGGGTCAAAACCGTTTGTCAATATCTCTATCCGTTTTCGAGTTATCGAAGCTCAAAGTTGCAAAAGTGTCAATTGACACCAGATTTGCAAAAAAAACGCATTAAATGGTATAACTCTTCTCGGTGCCGAACAGCACGCAGCGAACGTACCGTAAAGCTTCCAGTTTGTGACGGGCGCCACGCTGATGCCACACTGGAACAGGCTCGTTGGGCTGGCCATGGCCAGGGCGGCCGTGTACCCGCCGTAGCTCCAGCCCCAGATGCCGACGCGTCGCTTGTCGACGAAGTGTAAGCTGTCGCGCAGATACTCGGCCACCTCGAGCTGGTCCGACACCTCGACCGTGCCGAGCCTTCGGTAGACCTCGTGCAGTAGCTGGTAGCCCTGACCGCTCGAGCCCCGACCGTCGATCTGCGTCACGATGTAGTCCTTCGTGCCGGCCAGGTAGGTGTTCCAATCGACACGCCACTTGTCCGTCACCAGCTGCGTGCCTGGGCCGGAGTAGCTGGACGGGGAGGATTGAAATAATGTGCCCCATTATCGTAACTGTCAAAAGCGTGATGGTTTTACAAAACATGTCCTTGTAAGTATAAGTAACAAGATGAGTAATCTATCGGCTTTCAAAATTGTTGATGATATGCCTCGTTTTGTTTTAGTCTTGACTAATTGAGTCAAAGGTTAGCCTGGCGGGACAATTTGTTTGAAGTGATAGCTTAAGAGACGATTCTCTCTGAAATCAGTGCGTCAACTGTTTCATAGGTAGAGGTGCTTCTTCACGCCGGCCAGATTGTGGCCCTCGTCTGGGTAGATCAGCTGCTTGAACAGTGCCCCCTTCGCGGAGAGGGCCTTCGAGAAGACCATGCTCTGCTGGAAGTGCACATTATCGTCCGCCGTACCGTGAACCTACCGGGGTGGCGCGACGGAACAATGGGAGAGAGGCAAGAGCGTAGAAACGGTTGATTAAATGTAATGGCAGCGCGTGGTGGTGTTGGTGCCCGCCCGGTTCAGCCCGAGCGGGTTGGAAACATAAATTTTCGCCGCGCGATGACGGGAAAGTGCTTGCGCGAGGCTTTTCTCGCATTTCTCGCTCGAATATGGCCCGCTTCGATGAAGGATTGCTTTTGCCTCGCACAAGCGCACAGCGGTTGATAGCCGTAATCTAGCACACTTTGCGGCTGCAATCGATCCTTTGGTTTGTTTGATATTGCTTCTTCCCCTCGCGACTCGCGCTTCTGTAATGCGTTGCCTTAATGGACGCGATTCGTTCGCTTACCATGAGGAACTGCTTGTCCCGTAGCTTCTCGGCGTGCTTCGACAGATCGCTGTCCTCGTAGCCCTTGTAGTTGTCGGTCACGTTTGGCATGCCCATGTACCGCTCGGTGTACGTCGAGTCTGGAAGCACATTAAGGTTAAGCATGAACAAAAAAAAGTAATTCTTAGTTTGCAACATTATTTGTGTCTTTAGTACTAAAGTTTTATGCAATTATTGTTTTTTTGCCTTTGAAATTGATAGTTACTCTTTCAATTCAAAAATTCAAAACACAAATGCCAAACAGTTCTCAAACATGTTCCTAATTTTATTTGTATCAGCCTTCTGTCTATTTAGCAATCCTGCTTCATAGAAGACACCATGTTCGATGTGATTGCTTACTTTATTGCGATTGTTTAAGCTTCATCTTCTGAGGTCGAAAAAAACTCAGCTTATGAGTTTTTTAATTGTTCCATGTTTCGTGTTGGAAATTAAAAGCAACTCAAAGGGGGCAGCCATTTACAAATCTGATGGCGCCGTTGAGTCCTACAACAGCTAACCCGCCCCAGCCAGTCTCGTAATGCGTGGAGCATCAATTTACCGCTGTTAAGAATAGTAAAGACCCCCCAGCCAGCCACCCAACGCCCATTAATCGCAAGTCACCGCAGGCACCACCGCCCCCTCCGGAGGCCTGCGTTGGTGCAATATATTTATCCAGCCACTCTGCCCCACTCAATCTCGGCACAGCTGCGAGCTAACTTACCAGCTTCCGGAAGCAGTCCTCGAGGTTTAATCAAGCATCTATTTGTCAATACTGCTGAATGCATTAAATTAAGGACCTGCCGGACCAAATGTCTAGAGAAACGATTGGTGATCAGGCTATGTTCCCACGGCTTGCTCAACTTGTGAGGGGCAGTAAGAAGTAAAACAATGAAATAGTAATCTATAACCTCTAATAAAACAATGTTGGTTTCCAAACACATAAACATTAGCTTTCAACTATACATTGTAGACATGCATGCGTCATGTTACTCAGCGCCAACTATAAAAAATCAGCTGAGCAACCAACAAAAAGTAGGCTCTGAGCAAAACGTATCGACAGAATCTCAAATCCAGAAGTTGAAGAGAAAAGCAGAAAGTAAAGAAGCGTAAATAGGACGAGATCGTGTGGTAAATTTAGCCCTAACCCCGGAGTACTAGGAAACATTTGCCGAAGCCAGCCCGGAGTGCCGGCATTTATCGTTGAAAAGAGGAGTTCGGGTGCGAGTGACCGGGATCGAACTTTCGCTTGATCCTGCATTAGGGTTCCGCTCATCAACACGTAAAAAAGTGAGTGTTGCAGCGATCATTCGTTCTTATTCTTAAGTGGTGTTACGACCTACACGGGCTTGCCAACCGTCTTACGACTTGCTAAGTCATCTACATTACCATCACCGGATAGCCAGTCGTTACTAGAAAGAGAGGCAGTGCCGATGGATTTTCGGATTCCTATCACTGATCCACCGATCATATTGTACATGCTAACTGTACTTCCGGGTTCTGCAGTACTCCGACTCTGAATACACGGCGGCTCACTGTACTTGGTAAGAATTGCAACAAATTTTCAAAATCAATTATCAGCTGAAAACTGATTGAATTGTACTTTGCTATATTAAAAAAAAATGTATGGTTACACAAAACCACACATTATGTTGCTATTCATCAGGCATACCCGACGTATCCGGTATTTAACCCTTGTGTACCAAAGAGAGAATGCGAAAAAAGCTTAGCTATCTGACACATGTGATGTAGAGAAAAAGTTAATAGGTCTGTAGTTGTAGTTCTGTAGTTCTGCCAGGCATTTTTTTACTTAAAATATTTATTTTTATTTTTTTTAATGATTTCTGTTTATCGTGTACAAAGGACAAAAGCTCTATCGATTATAATTTTCTTTGATCATGGCTTTTTGATTATTCGAATAAATATTACTGAATATTAAAACTTGATGACTGCAATGCTATCATAGTTAGCATCGCGGATGTGAAAGCAATCTAGTATTCATGTTAGTTAATAATAAAATGTTTTCTGTTCTTAAACCTCTACTAAGTTAGTCTTGTTTATTCCTTCTAGCAAAAATAGCTATAGAGAAATTTAGTACAAACCTCAAACGTATTTTAACTATTTGTTATTATTACAACAGTTTTTATATTACCATTGACTCTCTGAGATGCTATTTGTAACGATTTAAAGTTTCATTAAACATTACATTGGAGTGCCGTTTATCAACGGATCTCTTAATCAAGCATCTATTTGTCAATACTGCTGAATGCATTAAATTAAGGACCTGCCGGACCAAATGTCTAGAGAAACGATTGTCGGCATGCTGGATTAAGGGCTGCGAGCGAGTGGTTGGATAAATATTTAAAACCGGCTCGGCAAAGCTCGCACACTTTTTTTGCTCTCTCGCCGCTTTCCATTCGGGCGCAGTTTGTTTTTCGCTTCGGCGAAGTTGGGTTTTGGTTTTGCCGATTGATTTGCTTTAAAAAGGGTAAACGATCGGTTCATTAATCGGTTGTTAATTTGAAATGTGCTCGTGCGTTCATTAATCAAAGGACTGACAGACGCTAAGAGTTGTGTGATATGACAGCGTTTGTGAATGAATGCGTCTGGTTAGCTTAATTACCGGGTTGTGTGTATGAAAACTTGATAATCTGTACGTTATTAATTATTTAATGCCAATGCACAATATGTGTTGATCATGTAAACAATGTTGTATTGAGTTCGATTGGGTCCAACGTGAAATATGTATGGTTACACAAAACCACACATTATGTTGCTATTCATCAGGCATACCCGACGTATCCGGTATTTAACCCTTGTGTACCAAAGAGAGAATGCGAAAAAAGCTTAGCTATCTGACACATGTGATGTAGAGAAAAAGTTAATAGGTCTGTAGTTGTAGTTCTGTAGTTCTGCCAGGCATTTTTTTACTTAAAATATTTATTTTTTATTTTTTTAATGATTTCTGTTTATCGTGTACAACGGACAAAAGCTCTATGGAATATAATTTTATTTGAGCATGGCTTTTTGATTAATCGAATAAATATTACTGAATATTAAAACTTGATGACTGCAATGCTATCATAGTTAGCATCGCGGATGTGAAAGCAATCTAGTATTCATGTTAGTTAATAATAAAATGTTTTCTGTTCTTAAACCTCTACTAAGTTAGTCTTGTTTATTCCTTCTAGCAAAAATAGCTATAGAGAAATTTAGTACAAACCTCAAACGTATTTTAACTATTTGTTATTATTACAACAGTTTTTATATTACCATTGACTCTCTGAGATGCTATTTGTAACGATTTAAAGTTTCATTTCAGGTAGGTGTTCCAATCGACACGCCACTTGTCCGTCACCAGCTGCGTGCCTGGGCCGGAGTAGCTGGACGGGGAGGATTGAAATAATGTGCCCCATTATCGTAACTGTCAAAAGCGTGATGGTTTTACAAAACATGTCCTTGTAAGTATAAGTAACAAGATGAGTAATCTATCGGCTTTCAAAATTGTTGATGATATGCCTCGTTTTGTTTTAGTCTTGACTAATTGAGTCAAAGGTTAGCCTGGCGGGACAATTTGTTTGAAGTGATAGCTTAAGAGACGATTCTCTCTGAAATCAGTGCGTCAACTGTTTCATATTTTAGAACTACCAATTTAACGAGATTTGATCTCATTTTGAAGCCAAGTTTTTTTTTCTTTTATACAACGAATCGGATTGTAGAGAAGTACAAACTTCAAAGTTGAAAAAATTGAAAAAATATGTAAAAAATCGAAATAGATCGAAGACATGACTTCAAATTTCATTGAGATGTGTAGTTCATTTCTATGAATATCGATAAGGCTTGAACAGGAACTAACTATAGACAGAGTCCTCAGTTTAGTTGATATTTCATAGCTATGCTTTCTACAGAATTGCTTCAATCTTTAGTGTTGTCTTGTAAAAAAAGTTTCAGTTCGTTAGCTCGATCAAATATCTCATGGCGTTCGATTTCATTGGTGGTTAAAGTTTTCATCAGAAACTTAGGACATGACAATTTCCATTACGATTTCAACTATTTAAATTTAAAGAATATGTCACGAATAACTTAATGTTCAACAAAGCTATATGGCCTGTTAACATAAATAAAAAATGTATAAATTAACGAATAAAGTAACTATCATAGATACATATTTGGAATGTTGAAAGTCTCATTGGCAAAGCTACCAATTGCCAACCCAAAACATTTGCAACTAGGGTTCTTCGTACTGGTTTAAATTAATATTAAATGGTTCAGTAATCTTCATATGCTTGAATCTCCAATTGCGTTTTTTTTAAACCATCAGACTGGATTCACAAGACTGATTAATCAACACTTTGTTTGGGGAGATTGATTTCGTTTTGTGTAGTATAAAACTCCAATTGATTTATGGTTTTCATAGTTCCCCGTAAAGCATTCGACATCTTTGGTTTAAACTCTATAAAAATGAAAACTAATACTACAGCTCATGTTTCCTTAATAGTTTCATTTCGTAGTTGTTCAATGTTAGTATATCAATGATAAGAAGCTCAGCGCTTTACTTACACATGCACGATCATTGGATAGCGTGTGATCTCGTCCTCCCGTAGCCCGGGCGGCAAGAAGAGCCGGACCTGCGCATGATATCCGCCCGAGATCATCACCGGGAAGGATTTAACCTGCGGCAACGCGATCTTGTTGACGCGATCGGCCAGCGCCGTGTTGTTCTGCAGGTAGTACAGCACCTGCGTCGGGCTCTTGGACGCGTCGGGCACGATACGATAGATGGCGCTGAATGGCACGATGGGCCCGAGGCACTCGATCAGTGCGTACTCGCTGTTGCTCGGCGCGAACACGGCCGTGAAGTACTGGCAGGGCATCGGTGGAAGCGGTGCGACCACTTCCGGTTCGGACGGTTTCCGCTTCCGCTTGGAGGGCGGCGTCGTCATCGGCACCTCGACGTACTCTTCCTCCTCCTCCTCGATGTCCTCCCAGTCGTCGTTCCACTGCTGCTGCACCCGGTTCGACGCTTTGATGGTGACGTGCGCATGCGAACTGTGCTGGTGGCTGCAGGTGAGACAGCGCGGCGGTCGCGGCGACGTGCCCTGCTTCGGTGGCAGTGAGGAGGCCCGGTACAGATGCTGCTGGGCCGGTGAGTGTTCCGGGATGCCGAGATAGTAGCTGGATGGACCGAAAAGTAAGCGATG
>KZ072969.1:143294-157717 GCA_002091845.1 Anopheles cracens | reverse complement strand
GCATCCGCCGGCTGAAGTGTACTTGTTCTTTTGCGCGAGGCTCATCCACGCGACAGGATGCGCCCCGGAGCGAGATTATTGAAATTAAAATCCTTCCGGGCGCACAGCGTGCATCCGCCGCCTCCACCTTCCACCCACTTCCATCGCAGCCGGAATGAAAAAAACGGCTGAATGCTTTTCGCACCCGTCGGCACTCGAAGGTGGAAAGTGAACCGTGGGCTGGCAATAAATGATGAAACTTAATCCTCCGGGCAAACAAAGCAGGCGGTGATGCGCCCGGTGGATTGATTTGACGTGGAATAATAATGCAACCGGACCGATCGGACGATCCGACGGCGCTGGGAAGTGATTGAATAAAGCCCAATTCGGGTCGTGTTGGATGAATAATTCATGCTGCCGGGGGCCGTAGGGCGGGTGGTGCGGCAGCAGAGGGAGAAATAATAATGTGCGAAAATTTTTCGCTCTATCCGATACAGACGGGAAGTATGAGCATGTGAAGTGGATGGCGGTTTGGGGTGGGTTCGTTTGAGTGCCATTCAATGCAACGGGGAAAGTCTAAAAGTCTTTTTAAGTATATTTTTTGTTCGATTCTATTGGTGCTCTTATATTATGACGTGAACATAGTGACACAAAGTAGGACAGATTGGATATTTTAGAAGTAGTATCAATTAGTTATATAATAAGTTACAGTATTTTCTCTAGTACAAGACACGCTCGTGCATTATAGACCCTCCACCAAGTTTGAATTGTACATATTTTTTTCGTTTCTTATATTTAGAGTTTAACTTCGCGACCTACGCGGCCATCTCAGCCGACATGCTGCATACTTTCTCATGCCATAGCTAGACAGTCTCTTCTTGCTCTGGAAGACGATCCAAATTAGATTTCAGTTCGGGTTCTGTTGTGTAGAGATTGGAAATTTATTTAAAGGTAAAAAAAGGATAATCTTTGATCAAAACATTCTTATCAATACTTTTGGAAAGCTTTTTGGTCCTATGGTCCTATGGTCCATAAACAACATGGTCCTTCCATGTTGTTTATCCAAAACAGCTATAGCGTAGTTTTGATGTTTTTTTAGAGACTTCTATTGACTTTCTAAAACATTTTAAGCCTTTCAGCCAATGCCATGGCTTTGAGTGTAGCAGCGATTCTGCAATGGGTTCTCCATATTCTTATACTGAGAGAAAACTCTATTCATGATAGGAGTCACTTGTCGTGACTCTCAATATTTTTATTTTATTTCTTCTTCCAATTTGTTAGTCCGCGTCTATTCGCTTCAACTTCAAACACAAGACGGACACATATCGTCCTGTCGCGGTCTATCCTCTTTTTCGATCATCTCTTTCACTTGTCTTTCGAGTTCGAATTCGCACGTATAAACCTCTTTGTTAGCTAAAGATACCTTAGTCTGATAATCTCGAGTGTATTTTTATCTATTTCAATATTAGTATATTTTATTTTTTTACCAGATTGTACTATTTCACATCTTTCGCTGACAATTTAATATTCAGCCCTTAGTTGAAGGCGATAAAAAATGCGTATTTTCGTCATGCTTCGGCTTGCTTACGGGCTCATTATGAAGGACGAACATTTATTTTGCGATATTTTTTTGTGATTGTATGTCATAATAATAAAACGAAGCAATTTTTGATTAAATATTACAAGATTCAATTGGATTTGAAGATAGTTTTTTGATATATATTTTTATGTATATATTTTTCGAAAATCACTTGAACAATTTGTTAATTTCCACGTTTCCATGATAAAAAACACTCTAACTAAAACTTTAAAAATAAAAAAACTGCTTAATGACTTACAAAAAAAACGTTGATATTTTAATCGGTTGAATCAAGAACGAACTAAAAGATGCATAGAAAGAATCGTTCAAATAAGTACAGTCGATGTAGAAAATAAGTGAAACATTTGAAATATTTCACTTATTCTTGAAACGATGGGTTTAGTAAAGATCAATTCAAGATTAATTTCACAAAGATTTATATATATTTTTTAAATGTAAAACCAGAAATCGGTTTTGGAAACGGAAAGACTGTTTGTGACAACCAACATGACAAATCGAAAAAGATAACAAAGCAAAAGTTGACAATCTTTAAACCGGTGCAATCTTTAAACACCAACTGAAACAACTCATTAGAGAAACAGTTACGCGACGGATGCTTTGCACGGTTTGACGGTAATGAGCGCTTTTCCATAGAGCATAGGTTTTTTGCCGATGCCGCTCCTCCACTACTTCAAAGCAGGTTTATTCAATCGTATCGCCTGCTTTGCCTTTCTCCAGAAGTGCTTCCAGAAAAGCACGTGAAAAAAGTCTGATTCACCATGGTTTAATTATGTGCAAACTAGGTACAAACCGAGGCAAACGAGGGCAAACTGCCGTTAGTGAGCGGAACAAAAAATCCATAAAATCCAATGCTAGGATGAACTTTGAGCCTATCCCGAGCCCCGAAGAGAGTACACTTGCAACCTCTTCCACGTCGGTGTAGGAACTCGGTTCGGTTTCGGCCGGTGAAATGTGACATTTTCCTAATGCGGAAATGATGTTCGGTACGCCTAACGAATGCAGTATCACACTCGTTACGTACCCTGTACCCTGTTACGTGAGGTTCGGTGCGTTTTTTTCGCCTTCCTCCCGAGACCTGGAAAAAGCGGTAGCTTGCTTGGGTCCGATTCGTTTGGCTAATGCTACGGTTAGTAATAATGTTTGAACAACCACAATGAGTGTGTCAATAAAATGATCGGAAGCTGCATGAGACGGTAGATGGCATGGCATGAATAATAGATGCGGTAAGCTTATTTATTGCTTTGACGCTAATGCCGCATGCAGATGTATTAAACGTGCATTTGGCAACATTCAGAACAGCTTCTTCAGAAGTGTAGTTTCAGTATGTTTCGCGAATGCTTTTTTCAAGCGAATGAATGATGATAGATGATTTATATATCTCATTATATATCTTTTCCATTTTTTTGTTATTTGACATGGCAAAACTCATCATTACCACTAATACAGCTTTCTAATAAAAAAAATACTCCTGTACGCATGACTAACTATTTATCTGTGGATAAACGCAATGTTGTTGTGCCTTTTACTATTTTATTTAATGACTAATCAGCTGAGCTAAAACATGATAGCTAAGTCTAAGCTAGAGCTGTTTTTGAAGTCTGTTTGGCTGTTTGGATTCCTAGAGAGGAATTGGAATCTTGGCAGGAGGCGGTCAGTTGTAATTTTGAAGAATTGTTTAGTTTTCCAGGGATTATCGACTATATTTCAATCAATTCAAACTTGTAATGGAGAAGAACTGTTGCTGGGAAATATTGATTGGAGAACAGCGGTATAACATTCACCTGCTCATACCCCTGACCACCTCTGTCACCTGTAAGATCACATTGCCCCGCAATCAATGTACCGTTCCATTCGACTCATTCACAATTTACGCCTCCGCTTGGCGCTCCGTCAATAATAGAACACGACTCTTTCAAGTATTCATGCCGGTACAAACACAGAGCGAACGAAAAAGAAAACTCTTTTCATTCACTTGTTGCCATGGACGGGAGGGGACGCAACTAGGAAGGAAATGAGTTTCGCTCTTCAAGAGCGACCCAATCGGAAGTCATCCTGCGTCATGCCTCTATCGGCATTTTTTTTTTTCGCGCTTTTCATGCCACATCATCATCGTCATCAACGCGGGGTGTGCATCAAAGGGCGAATGTGTTTTTTTCCTATTTCCATTTTCGGAGCGCATTGTCACAAAAGCCCGGAGCACGGCGGAACCATCAGAGAACAGCCCCCGGAAGGGTGGCTGTCGCTACTGGCACGAAAGTAATCATAGTTTGATGAAAGTTCATGTAGTTGGCTTACAGCGAACGGCACTGATCGGTAATCGATGCCAGCCCAGACGGGATAACACCGTCCTAGCGTGATGGCGTTTTAATTTGTTCTTGATGTTCAGGCGGGGTGGGTGTAAAAAACTGGACGCTCAGCCGGTGGTATCGTGACATTACTATTTGATGCTAACAGCAATTTGATGTCCGTCGTTGGGTGGGGATGTTCAGGGCTGAGGGATTCTCTGTTAAGGGAACGGCATATTTTAATATTTGATTTCACTTAAAGCCACCGACACGATGGAAACTTTGAGCATGCAAATTGGTAGTTTAATTAAAAAGTATCCTGGAATTTAGGGGAGTTGAACGGTTGAAATAACGTGTACTGCTTGATTTTGAACGAAACAATAACCTAGAATATCTCATCACATGCATATCCCCTGCGAAAGCGATATATTATTGCAATCTATCGAGCATGCAACGTTGCATGAAGCGTTGTGACATGTTCTGCTCTTTCTAAATTGGGTTTTGTAACATCGATGCATGCTCTGCGCTGTCTGCAGCGTCAATGCAGCGTGTTCTCGGCTGTATGTTTTCCTATTACTATCGTTCTTTGCAGTGCTGAACAGAACAAGAGAAGTCTTTATCGATTGCAATCACTTTTGGTTGACAAAAAGCAATCAACGAAGAAGTTCAAAACTACTACAACAAATTTTATGTAACATTTGTACGCATGACCTTGAACGCTTCCAGCGCCAGTTAAAAGATGAGTTCAAGGTATTGTAAATTAATGTGTTCTTGTACTTTGCCTGCAGTTCAACAAAGAAAAGCATTTCATTAAAAACTGTCAAGGACTACTTGCAGTGCCCAAGATATAGGGCACCTTTCACGTCCGACTCCAAAGGCCACAAAAATGAAATTACAAGTCCTTCTGCACGCTGCGCGCATTTGACAAGCACTTAGCGTAAAACTTTCGCCGGTGTTTAGTGACATTTTAATGAGATTGCAAGAGGCGTCTTGTGGAGCCATTTCGCAAAGTCAAACGTTTGTCGTTACACGCTAGAAACAACGCTCATAAAATTTCATTCCTTAGTTGGAAGAAGCAAAAAAAAACCTTGGGAAAACTATCCGCCGAGAGCACGTCCCCGCAAGCGGAATAGTTTTCCCCCTCTCCCTGTTACACGTTGTTCAATATCCCATAAAAGTGTCATTTCGAGCGTTAACTGTCCACCGCCACTGTGGCACTGGGTCAAATTAGCTAATGACTTCTCCGACCCTATTCGCGCGGGTTCTCGAGCTCGCACACGAAATATCTTCGTTTTCCTCGCAGCGACATTCATTAAAGCGAACCGTTGCTGCTGCAGACGGTACGGAAAGCAAACGTTGCATATTCGAGCACACGTGCGAACCACGCAGCCTGTGAAGTTGAGTTCGCGTGGCGCATTTCTTTCTACGCTGCAAAACCTTTCTTTATCTGACTGATATTCTTGAGCTACTGTAGATATTTTTAATTTATTTTTAATTTTTAAGTAATTCGTTTTGGTAAGTACATTTATAATCTTAGTATTTTAAACTATTTTTTACTCTTTTTTTAACATTTGTTAAAAAATATGTTCTAGATAAAGGATTTGCATAGTTTAATAAATTCTATTTAAAGTTGGTCTTCTTGCTGTTTTCTTCCGTTTAGTTGCGTTTTTTGATAAAGTTGATCAATAGGAGCAAAAAATGTGTGCAAATGAGTTGCATCAGTAAATCCGAAAATGCTTGATGCATGGTTTACTATAGTCTGAGTAGTATAGCCTGATTATAACCACACAGTTTTCAGTTTCCAAGTGGTACTGTTTTAATAGTCTTTATTTTCCTCTGCAACAATATATTGCTTTCCTCAGTAGGCGGCTTTACGTACCCTTAGATAAACTTTGAATGTTTCTTCTAATTGCTTCGTACAAACGATACATCTCTGCAAGGATAGCAACGATAGATCTATTTTGCACATACCCTTATTTACGCTTCCACATGCTTCCTGAACCGAAAGTGGCAAACAAAACAAAGATCGGGCCGAAGGAAGGATGCCAAGCTGGGATCGACAAATCTTTACCCATCGCTGATTGCAGAAACCACCTCACAGCAAGACTCGCATGTTCATGATAAGGTTTTTTTCCTTCTGTTTTCCTCGTTTTATTTGCTAGCACACAGCACAGAACCGAGCTCCAACGCAGCATGTACAAATAATTAAACACTGTCCCCTGGGGCGCCTCGAATGGCGTTCAGGCGGGTCAGCCTCGAACAACAAAACCCGGGCAAACGACTGCAACGTTCTTAACCCCTTTTTCGAGCTCATCCCAGCACCCGGGGGCCCGTTGCTGTGGGGCTCAGCCACATGCAGGCACATCGCAGAGCGCAACCGGAGCAGAAGATGCTGTTCTTTGGGCTCACACAACGCCGGCACCACAAGAAGGAAGCAACGGCACAACCACGGCTCACGCTGACACTGCTGCCGGTGCCGGCTCCGGAACGAGAAGGAATTCATTAACACCGACCGACGCTGCCGTTCGCCATTTTTGATCGCCCGATGTTCTTTACCCACCCACCCCACAAACAGCAACAAAAGCATGCAGAAGCAACTGCAGCACGGCCATGTTTCCCTGCGCCGCCCAAGAACCACTTAGAAGTGATTTGTCGTGCATGAGGGATGGCGTGGCCGAGAGTCAACATAAAATGGCCTCCCGTTGCCTGTGATAGTGCAGAATGCAAATGTTTGGCCAGCCGCTCGCAAACGCTCGCACGAAGATAAGCTGTTTCCATTGCGAGCGTTAAAGCGTAATAAATAAGGTGGCGTTGTTTGTAATCAATGCATGGCTGAGAATATAACGCACCAGCGCGTGCATGTTTGTACAATTGTACAGTTGCAAAATGCTCTATTTGAACCGTGGGTCACTGGTTTATGTCATAGGTTTAGGTTAACTCGTGAATTAATGTGAAT
This sequence comes from Anopheles cracens, assembly GCA_002091845.1. Taxonomy (NCBI): domain Eukaryota; kingdom Metazoa; phylum Arthropoda; class Insecta; order Diptera; family Culicidae; genus Anopheles; species Anopheles cracens. The sequence goes on along the minus strand of KZ072969.1, from coordinate 150,897 downwards.
CATATTTTTCACTTGTTTATGAATGTTGCACAATAGTTTGAACAGATGGTGTGATGCGATTTGAAGCATTGGGATGGGAGACTAAACTCATTTTGGCGTGTAGGATAAAACTTTATTGGTTTGACTTTGTGTTTGATGCATTTTTATTTTATTTTTTTGTGTCTCAGCTTTCTTGTTTCTTGAATATCCTTTAAAATTGAAAAAAGCGATCAAAATTCCTTAAATAGAATAAATCAGACCACCAAATCTATATCACAATCCTCGTAACGAGAGAAGTCTACCTAATTTTTAACGCATTTTGTCGTTATTATATGAATTTATTTCATAAACATGGTTCAACTTCAGAGTATTTATTGATGGGAATATTTTGTTTTAGCCATTTGAGCACTTAGTCATTTGCATTTGATCTATTGTGGCACATTTTGTAATGTGTAATGTTTCAAAGCAGGCACCACAAAGGATTTAACAGTGCAGTTATATTTTATGTTGATCTCTTCGATGGCAGTATTATCTGTTGAAGGCGATTGTTTGACAGTTTCGCATGCTTTCATTCACAAAAAAAAACTATGGCTAGGATTTTTGAAAATTAAATCCACGCAATTTAGCAATATATTTGAGAACATATGAGCTAAAATGAAATCATCAGCTCTGAAATATATCGTATCAATCAGAAATACTGGCTATGAGTGAATTATTAATAAGAAAGGTTATTACTAACAACAGAACAGTTTGTAAACACTCGTTTTATCCTGGATTTTACATATTTTTTTTGACGGACACTAATTTTAACTCAAATTGCGGAAGATTTGCAGAAGGTGTTTTTGAGCCATGTCCAGGCCGACCGGTGGCAATGGACAGCTGTCAAAATCTGGATCAGAAGGACCGTTGGACGAATGTACCACTGCACAGTGGGATGGTCACACAGGGGTTTACAAGTTCAATGATTGATTCAATGAATGATAAAAGGAAATAATGATGAGTCGAGGCTCGATGAAGTCTTTATTTCATGAAGGTTCGCACAAAAGAGGAATATTTCGACGTGTAGTTCTGCTCCTCTTCCTTATCATTCCTTCCTTATCAGTATTTGTCAATTGGACTGCATAGCAATACTTTCTTTTGAGCCCAAATGTATTGTATATGGCAACTGTCATTGTCGCCATGATGCATGGTATCCCGGCTATCATCTAACCGGAGAATAAAACAAAACAGTTCACCGTTGGCACATGATAAGACTATAACTGCAGAAAGCACTGCATTCTTCCTACGGTTTATATCATTTCATGTTTAAGACTAAACTAAATACATAACAAAATGTTCATTTTTCTGTTCCACCAATTTCGAGAAATAGTCGATGTTGAGTAGCTAGATTTTCGTTAGGTAAATGTTAAAATTATGTATGCAGTTATGTACTTCATTATGCACTTCATAGTTATACAATACACCAGGTGAGTACTTGTGAAAACTCATGGAAATGTGAGTACTTTTTCGTCAACATGATAAGATTTTTTATTTTCTTCCAAAAGCCCATTAAATCATTTCGATCAGAAATAGTTAATCATCTTTTTATGCAACCGTACAGTTCAAAAACTAATAGGTTTTGACAATGATCGATCTTAAATGAACAATAAATTGACGTTGTAAAATTGCTCGGGTCCAAACGGACTACGGATTCGAAGGTGTGCCACATTAATAATGAAATATCATATCTGTTTGATCGTTCAATTACACATCACCAACAATAATCAATTGGCACCTTTCATCAAAAAAATACACACTAAAACATCGCGTGTGCTCGGTGCAACGCCAATGCCGTGCCTGCTGACGTTCATCGGCTTCAACTCGATTAAAGCCCACTCAGTGCATTCTTCCGAGGCCGAGCCCATACGTTCCCTGGGGGTGGGAATTAATTAAATCATGTTCCACTCAGTGCGCCCATTCGGCAATTCGGCGTGTCCAACGATGGTGCTGGGATGGTATGTTCAACAAGAGCCATCAGGTCAGTTTGGCTCCTTGGCTTCGGCATGGACCCCCGAATCCGACGACGAGCGTACGTTGGATGGACGGACGGATGGGCCACGCTCAGCCGAATGGCAATCTTGTTTCCGTTATGCTAATGGGGTCCGTTCGCCTACCCCGGTCGACCGGTTGCAGCCGGTATTTGATCGTCAGCCAAAATCTTGCCCTTTTTGCCTGCCCGGGTGCAGTTGAAGTACGTAAAAGTGTCCATCAAACCCCGTGTCCTGTTCATCCCGGGTTTATCCGCCCCATCCGTGTCGATCGAGTGACGGCGAGTCGAATGAGGGTTTCGAGGGTTTCGAGGAAGCTCTAACCTGTGCAGCGAAACAATTAATTTCCAATGTTGACGACCATGAGAATCACCGCCCGACCAGGACCAGGCTTCATACGCATCGGATGCTCTGTTGCGCATCTGGCGAACGCGATTACTTCCGGAGCTTTCCAGGAAAATGCTTCATGTTTTCGTTATTTTGCCGGAGCGTGCGAATGAGCGGAGCGTTCCTTATCTGTGGCGCTACACTCCCAGCCCAAACGGTAGCGCAGCACGATACGGTTGGAAAATGAGCGCGGAAAAGGCGCTGGCTTCCCATTCGTTGCCCCGTTTTCACGGATGCGCCACGGTCGATAAATTTCGCTGCACATTGAGCACTCGCACGGCGGGGTGGAGACATAAACCGAGCACTTTATGACTTTTCTCGCTTTGCTGGCTACGGAGCGCGCGCGCCCTGTAAATGGAAACGGCATCGGTGCAAAGTCTCGTGTTTCGACTCGTGCGGCCGTAAAACGCGAGCCTCAGCGTGCGGTGCGCACCTGCCGCAGACGTCTTTTCACTTCTTTTATGCCCCTACGGAGGGGTGGGCGTGTGCAGCATCTTTAAGGGCGCACAGAAATATGTAATCGAATTTCCCCGCGCAAACAAACAGATAAATTCAATTCCAGCGTGCGTTTCGCTCCGAATCCGGACGCGAGAGTATACGCGAGGATATGCACGGCGCATAAGCAATGCGTAGCGTGATGTATTTTTCATCCACGCTCATTTGCATAAGTCCGCTAGGCTGGTGGTTTTTAAAGCCGTCGCGCTGTGTCGGAATGAAACGGTTTTGATTTTTCTCCTGCCGTTGGCATAAACGACATCGGTTGGTTTTTACGTTTATGTTCGTCAGTATCGGAGCGGATTTGAATTACAGAGCTGCTTTGATTGCTGCCGATCAGAAATGAGAGAAGAATTTGTTTTCATGCATACATTTGTGTACGATATGGATTGTAGTTTGTAGGAGAAAAGCTATTGTGAGAGTCAAATGTTTTGCTTCTTTCAAAAATAGGTAGAAAATAACTAAAGACGTGCAAAAAACCACGGGAAATGTTGAGTTGCAATGTTGAGATAGATGAAAGCAATGTTGCGCTAAGTTGTAGAGAATTGCAAAATACGTCTTTCAATCATTTTTTTTACATTTTTACACACACTTTTACTATTTTTTCATCATTTTCAAAATCGCTCGTTGTAACATAACTATACGCCCAGTTACGAAAATTCGTTTTTTTTCGATAGAAATAATTGTTCGATTTAAAATACAGGAACTTTTGTACAATCTTCATCAACGTAAACATATTTTTAAACGAGTTTTTAAAAACGGAAAATGTCTTTCTTGCGATGTTTGTCGTTTCAAAAGCGTCGCAAAAATTGAAAACCAATCGTATCAATGCACCAGTAACCTTGACATACATAAGATATGTGGCAGAATGTATTAAAAAAACATGCCAAAATGCATTCTTCTGTCTTCAGTAATGGCCCGACTCCCCTTTCGCTACGATTGACTGTTGATTTACAAGCGCTTAATACTGCTTACGAACAAGTGCAACTGTTCTGCTTGCACTGAAGAATCTGAAATGAAGCGTTTAAAAAATGATATACACGAAACAATACTTCATGAATACATATTTTTTGATAACAAAGCTTCTTTTATTTTGTATGAAATAAAAGAGAAATTATTACTATTGAATTTGTTCCGTGTCAACTTCAGATCAGTCATATGCTATATTCCTGGTCTTATCTTACATACTTTTTTTATTTCAATTTGATAGTATTAATATAATCGTTGAAGTTATGAACGGCATTGCATAAACATGTTAGTATTATCATAAAATTACGTGTATTGTTGGATGAGTTCTTCAAACTTGTGACGGCCAAATTTTGAAATTTCGACAGCCAGTTCCACATTATGTAATCTATCGGATACCTTAACAAACGGGCCACCTTTGCAAATTGAAACTCCAGAGTCTCAACAGCGTCTATGGTAAACAATCTTGCGAACGTTCCGTTTCTCTTCACCGGCAGCTGGAAGTGGACCAAATTGCTCCAGCACCGGTGTCAATAATGGCAGCTATTCCTGCAGATTCCGAGCTTATTTGCAGAAATATCTTGTCCTGAGTGTTTACCCGGTGCCCGGCATCTTGTTCTAGAAGCCAACTGCCAGCTAGGATCAACAAGGATTCCTCGCGTACCAATCAACGTGAAAATGAGCAGCAAAAGGTGAAGGGTTTAGGAGCTGAAAAGCGCTACTTTCATGTTGAAATGCTCTAACGCAGGTGGCTAAATACTGCCGGTGGAAGACGGTGGCAGCTTTAAAGCAGATGGTAAATGATAAACGAAATACGGACAGAGCCTGAGAAGAAGCTCCGTGAAAAATGTTTCAACCCAATTCAACAAGGTATAGTTTAGCGAATTAAAATGCGTCGACATCCACAACATTCGAATCATTAATCGAGATGTCTGGAATCGTTTTACGTTCGTACGTCTGGCCGCTAAGTTTTTCACCGCCCCAGCCGTAACAGCCTGCACGATTTACGACGTTCCGGGCAACCGTTCACCCGTGCGATGAAGTAATATGAAATGCATAGAATTTTTCATTTGCTACCGTACATTTCATTCGCACTGACCCAGGTGATCATTGTTACCGGCCGGAACAGAACATGCCATGCTCCAGAACCCAGCCACCAGCTGTCAATTGAAGCGTACGCCAAAGCAGATGCCATCAACGGATGTCCAACATCGGAGGGGCATGATTGAGGAAGCCAGTCACATTTCGGAAACGGATGCGGTGAGGCGGGTGTGAGATGTGTTTTATTGCCCTAGGAGATAACGATTATCCCTTAAGTGCCATTAAACGTGTACGAGCCTGTTGATTGGTAGGTTGGAAAGGTATTACTCAGAAACGCACATCACTTTCCGAAGGTGAATTAGTACAGCAGGTACTAAAATAGAACGATCAAGGACAATTAATTTTCCGTTTAAAGCGCGTTTACTGGATTGGAAGTGCGTCCGCTAGAGTAAAGGTAGCGAGGAAGGGAACAGCAATAAATAATTTAAATATGCTTCAATGTACGTTTTGTACATAAAACTTTGACCAGCCAGGTAAGTAAGGAGCTTTAGAGTAAAGAATCAAATCTTGTGAAACACTGCTGTAAGCAAAATGATTTGACCGAGAAAAAGGTCATAAGGTTTTAAACATCCAATGACAACTTGCTATATTCTTGTCATGTAGGATACTATAAAGTAGTAATAATGTCAAACGTTTTTGCATGGTCCATCAACTACTTCCGTATTGAATGAAACTGCATAGCTTACTTCTTGTTGTTGTGAAACCAATAATGACGATTCCAGACATCAAGTCCTTTTTGATTGCATCATTTCTCCATATTTCTATGATAAGCCTTTTTCCTGTATAGAATCTATAGAACTTTTCATCCAATTTAAAATTAGTGTTTGACAGTGTGAAACGTGATCTTTATCCGTTATGTTAGATCATGAGATCTACTACTGTTAGATCATGAATTTTTTTACATAATTTTTGATAAATGTTTCATTTCACTTACACATTTAATTGTACCTGAAAAGCACCTTTCTTGATAAGACTTCTTATTAAATTATTATATTACAAGATTTTTCATCCATTCTTGAACAGTTCCCACAGTTAGATGAAATCGCGCCCACTCAATGTTGAAATCCTTCCAATCATTCTTGAGGTGGTTATAATATGTGTAGTTCAAAGATTGACCTCGAACAAGTCGATACAATTGCGTCATCGGAAGTATTGAACCTGACATGTTAAACACAGTGATGAAGCCCTGTGTGGGAAATGCCATTTCAAGAATGGGTGGAAAGATTTCAACATTTAGTGGGACAATTTCATCTAACTGTGGGAACTGTTCAAGAATGGATGAAAAATCCTGTGTATTGTAGACATTTGTAGAAGGTGTGGCAACCAATCAACCAGATCAACCTTGTTACCAAAATACATGTGAATTCACGTTCACAAAACACAGCAAGTTCATAGTGGGACAATTTCATCTAACTGTGGGAACTGTTCAAGAATGGATGAAAAATCCTGTGTATTGTAGACATTTGTAGAAGGTGTGGCAACCAATCAACCAGATCAACCTTGTTACCAAAATACATGTGAATTCACGTTCACAAAACACAGCAAGTTCATATTCAGAAAAACAGGCTCGTTTCACTTTATGAGCATCAATAATTCGATTGAATCATCATTTATATCATCATAGTTTGCATCAATTAAGTTATCATTAAAGTTCACTTAAAAGACACATATATTGCGATGCATATTCGCTCCTGTGTATTTTATTTCCACACTAACCGTACAACAACACAAAAAAACGATGCGGATATAATGAAATTGTTAATCAGCGTCAATCGGAAATTGGCCCTCGTCACGCCCGTGGAGTCGGGCGTCAATAAATTAGGCCAGTTGGCTCGGTATCGCACCATTAATTGCAAATTGCTGCAGTTGCACTCGGCACGCACCGGCTCGTCGTGGTGCACGGGGTGCCGTTGTCGTTGCCCCGGGACGATAATGTTTTACTGCGGTTCCGCCGAAGGCTCGTATCGTATGCACGTTTCCGTTATTAACACCCTTGTGCTCATTTTGGTTGCGTGAAACTGTTTTTTTATTTTGTGTTGTATTTTTATACTCACAGCTCGGCACGGGCTAATGAGGACGGTCGCCATGTGCACCAGTGGTTTATTAAAACGGAAAAGCAGCAATCGCGAAACGTGTTCGGAGTTATTGGTTCGATAAATGATTGGAACTTATGATTGCTGCCCTTTTTTTAGTAAAGAACTTTTTTAGTACAAAAAAGTGCTTATAAAATAGCTTTAAAAACATCTCAAAACTATTAGCATAACAAATTCTTCTTCCGCTGTATCGTTGGAAGCTTTTTGTGTTTGATCAAATAATTCTTTGATTTTTTATGTTCATTTTTTGTAAAATAAACTGTATTGAGACGTTAAGTATTAAAAGCCTATCGATCAAGAATAACTAAAATGATAAATTATCGTATAAAAAAATATCAAAAAAAAATCACAATAAAAAAAACCCTAAAGATTAAGAGGCAGCACTTTCAAATGACCTCAAGATAATTGTAGAAAATTAATTTATATAACGTTCAAATTAAGAAGACACAGCTATATTGCCTGTTAAAATCGCATTCTCGAATGAGAGCTAACTAATTCTCCTATGCGAGTTGAAAAAACTCCATCAAAAGCGAATAAACGTTCCTGACGCACCAA
>KZ072969.1:60617-73466 GCA_002091845.1 Anopheles cracens | reverse complement strand
GAAATCTTCTCCACCACTGTCACCATTACACGTTTCCTTCGGGAAGCACCACTGAAGGAAACCACAAAAAATCGAAAAAAAATAAATTAAACTTACACACCGGCAACACAGATTTCTGCAAATCTACTCATCAATTGAAAATGTATAATTGCATGGCATAATATTTTATATACGTATTATGATGCATAATCAACTACGAAGCGTTTGCTTTCAATGATATGTGGGAAACGAAGTGTAGAAGAAACTATATTGCAAAAATACCATTTCAAAACCACTCTTTAATGCATCAATGTATCACTTTAACACGCTCCACCTCCGCGTGACGCAAATTGTTTCCATTTCCGTTCGGGCAACCCACATTCCATTTCGTTTGCTCCTAAAATCCCGGCAGTAAGGTATGTGTACGCCCGCTGGCGGTGAGCGCTGGCAGGACGAGCGGATAAAGCCCAAAGCCACAGGCATTACGATTATCATAAAATGGAAACCATACACTAGTGCTGGCTCGCTGGGTGGAATGAATGGAAAAATATGCTCCTCCCGTGGCTACGTTGGACGACTCCATTTTTCTTCGCCTCTGCACGGGCGATACGAGAACTCGGTGAATAGACATACCGGTGCAGTTTAAGATTCAGGAAGGGCAGTGTCTGAGTAAATCAGATGCAGCCAGCGGCACTGCTTGCCTTCACGAAACGCCCGTCTACCCTGATGAGCGCCGAGTGCCGAGCGGAACAAACGCCAGCGCATATACCCGTGCGCCGACAATTCCCTTTATCATATCCTTCCCAGGTTTATCGCCTCCGCACGTTGCACGTGCTGCGCGATAAGCTCCGATAGCGGTATGGTGTATTTTTGTTTTCCTTCTTCTCTCTCTCTCTCTCTTCACGGTTACACCGCAGCGAGTTGCTTTATTTTTCAATTAGGCAAGCTTTCGCAAAATTATGCCGAAATGTTAACTGCCTCTAAGCGGTACCAGGCGCCTCCATTGTCTGCGGGGATAGAGCGGCTGCCCGGGAACAATGGCCGGGGCCGTTTTCTCGCTTCTCGGGCGCAGCAGTGAAACATTTCACGCAGTCGTCCGCATCGCAGTGTGGCTTCCATTGTTTCGGGGGGAAAATATTGCGGCCTGTAACAAACGGATAAATAGTTAACCGGCAGGCATTGTGTGTTGTACCGTTTGCTTCCGTTCCTATTATTTGCGCAAAGGGCAAATGTTGGGCAAATGTTAGATTAATATTGTACTACATTTCGTTGCAATTTGTTTTTTCCAAGCTTTTTCTGTATCATTACTTATAACAGAATAATCTGTTCTGTTTCGCAGAATGAAATTATTTTTATTAATATAAACATTTATTATATTTGTAAGCATGACGGCCTTAGTGGCCGTATTGTCAGTGTCTTAGTGCACTGACCAACATTTTTCATATAAACATTTTTTCTTAAATAATTTATTTTATTTTTTTGGTATCATTGAGACTGGATGCAAGAGTTAAATTCAAAATCTCGCGGGAAAAACAATTATTCAAAACTTTTTTAAAAGTGTTGATTGCTTTCTAACAAAACTTCCCTACAAGGCAATGATTGAAACATCCCTTCTATTTTTGTAATGTTAAAAACTTATTGTTAATCTACCCTGCAATTGGAAATGTATTCTGGCATTGTATAATATTTCATATATGAATTTTATGTATATTTTTTTTCAATAGAATTGATTCTTTTCTAAGAAAATATTCCAGCAAAAGCAAAGGTTGAAAAAACCTTCTTTTGAACATATTTCTTTAAAAATTAGAAACTGATTTTCAATCTACTCATCAATTGAAAATGTATAATTGCATGGCATAATATTTTATATACGTATTATGATGCATAATCAACTACGAAGCATTTGCTTTCAATGATATGTGGGAAACGAAGTGTAGAAGAAACTATATTGCAAAAATACCATATCAAAACCACTCTTTAATGCATCAATGTATCTCTTTAACACGCTCCACCTCCGCGTGACGCAAATTGTTTCCATTTCCGTTCGGGCAACCCACATTCCATTTCGTTTGCTCCTGTGAGAATTGATCCTTCCGAACCTAAATCACAACCCATCACCGAACCCGCCAGCCCGGTGTGCCGAGACCCGATTACCTCCTGCTCACAAACGACCACCGCCCTTTAAATCATGGCCCGAGCGAGTCCCGGAAGTGTCAAAACATGTTACGTGCACGCTGCAGTTCGATACTTTTCACCTGCCCCGGTATCGATTTATCAACTACTGCAAGCGTCTGCCTCACGGCCGAAACCCGAAATAACCTGTCCATCCGGCTCCTTTACGTGCTTCGGTTGTGGTTAACGAACGGGCTGGTGGTAACGTCCTGAAAACTACTGGGAAAATGGTGAAGCGAAAGCCAAACTTACTGCAGTGCATGCGGTAAGTGTCAAGATGGTGCCATAATACCGTACTGCTTCGTGTAGCCTTCGGTCTGTTTAGATTCCTTTCGCAATCCGCAGCAAGACACCACAGAAATCTTTTCCACCACTATCACCATTACACGTTTCCTCCGGGAAGCACCACTGAAGGAAACCACAAAAAATCGAAAAAAAATAAATTAAACTTACACACCGGCAACACAGATTTCTGCACTCTCATCACTGCCACGTGGCTCCTGCAGCCATGTCGTGCAATGTGCTGCTTTTGGTTTATGTTTTTTGTTGTGTTTTGTTTGACTCCTCTCCACCTTTTCTGTTTTTGTAACCGTCACGATCGTGTTGAATATTTTGCTTATTAATCTATTTTTCTTTCCTGTTGTATGTAAATTTATCTCGCCATCTGCTCGATACAGTGTTTGCACGTGCGCCAACGAGAGTGACGGCGGAAGCTCATTTGTCGCTTCATTGGATGTAAATCAAGAGCGCTGGAGGTGGTGGTGGTTTGTGGGAGGAACCACCACATAATCATGTGCTTGATTATCCGGGTGGCTCAACAGCGAACGTATTGTATTTCGCGATGCGTGCCCTTATGATTCACTCATGCATCGAGCCATCGAGCGGTGAGGATTATAGGAATCAAAAACAGATAGGTTTATCGCGAAGGAATTATGAGTCAGTGATCCGATGAATTATTAATATCGCAACTTAACTTTTGAACCGTGCTTAATTAATGACTGATTGCGTACTCCATTCTTCCATATTTAGTTATGCAAGAACGTGTAAAAAGTAAAGAAAAACCTATGAAAGGAAAATTAATATAGTGAAAATCTAAATAGAAGGCTGGTTTACGCCTTGATGAACGGAGCATTCAAATTTAGTATGATTTAAAGTAAACAGCCCGATCAAAAGTAAACGACAAGCCATTTTTGTCAACATCATTCAATAGCTCGATCATGATCAAACAAATCTTCTTGCTAGGCAGGAAACTTTTGCGTTAGTGGGACAGGAAACTATTTTGTGCAAAACTGTGGCCCGAAATTCAATCTTCCTGACAGTGATCAATCGTTGTTTATCCCCACGGTCCACGTTCCGGTCCGTGTCGGGCCTAACAAGCCCCTGAGCGCCTCCGGGAAGGCCGAACCACCGTGGGAGAAACCAGTGTATTGCCGATTGCAAAACAATGCCCACGCCGACACGAACACCCTTCGACGGGAAGGCCGCTCTCGATCGGTTTGCAGAAGGTCGACATCGGTAACCAGGGGCCAACCACGCAAAAGTTCAAATTTAGATCTAATCAATCATGTTCCAGTCAGTTACTGTTTCGGTACAGGTGAAAAAAGCTAAAGGAAAACTCACACACACCCTTAAAATCCCTACTCACCTGGCAGTGGTCGCCCTTGCAATACCTTTCGCTGACAATTTTTGCCATTTTTGTTGACTCTTCTTCTGACCTCAGCATACCTTCGGAGGCTGCAGGAAAATTGTTTCACTAACAATAAGCTAGCCACGGACCGGTGTCGGTTGCTGCTTTGCATTCCTTTGCTCACCCATCCGCCGGGCTTTGTGTGTGTGTGTGTGTGTGTGTGTGTGTGTGTCGGTTCCGGGGAAGGACGAGTTTAACATTCTTCCGTAAAAGGTTAGTTAGCACACTTGACGCAATCTCATCAATCTTAGTTAACAACGGTTCGCTTGAGGGAAGACAGTTTGGTGTGGTATTGAAAAGTCCCTCCGGTACGGGCTTAAAAGTGGGAAAGTCTTTGCGTTAAGCTGTATGTTGGATGAAAAGCGCGTTTGCTATTTCATTGTTTTAATTGCTTAATGAATGTGAATGCTACTAATAATTTAATAGGATTATAAAAATATTATTACTTGGTACGATATTCGAAATTTTCAACATACGTTTCCTTGTTTACATACAGCTGTTCATGTTTCAAACACTGACACGTGTGAATGTTTTCATGTTCTATTGGTTTATATTTCTTATAAACCACAGGAATATAATCATAAATGGATAGTTCTTTTTTGTAAAATGATTACCAAAAAGATAACTTTAATATTTCAATTGTTCATAATAATAATAATAATAATTCAATATCTTGTATTCCTTGTATACTTGTGTCATAACTTAGTGTTAATGTGCAATGAATTGGTGTAAATATTATCTAGGTCTTATTATTATTGTTGAATATTTGAATTTACTTACAATTTATGAACAACAATAACAGCAAGGACTACTAGAATAATTAAGAATAGCTTAGGATGAATTTAAGTGAATGAACGAATGAATTATAAAATGAACATGTATTGTAATAAAAAACAGACAGTAAAAGGAGAGTAGCAAATTGAAACCCTAGCGATAAGGTTCACAATTGTATCACAGATATCACAACCAGTGACATTTTTACAAATATTTATTTTTTTTGGAAAAACCGGCATTCAGTCTCTTTTGATTGAATAAAACCCATTATCCAATGAATAATCGTTGTCTAATTGATCTCAACTGTAGCTTCTTCCTGTTGTATTCCAAGGTTATTCTCATTCATATGTTCATCTTACAGCCTTTCAATGATCTGTTCAATGAACCGTTTTTATATAATTGTTGCTTCATTTGTACTGTAAATGATAATGTATTTCAATTTCAGTTCAATTTTCTATCTATCCATTACAATAACAGCAAGGACTACTAGAATAATTAAGAATAGCTTAGGATGAATTTAAGTGAATGAACGAATGAATTATAAAATGAACATGTATTGTAATAAAAAACAGACAGTAAAAGGAGAGTAGCAAATTGAAACCCTAGCGATAAGGTTCACAATTGTATCACAGATATCACAACCAGTGACATTTTTACAAATATTTATTTTTTTTGGAAAAACCGGCATTCAGTCTCTTTTGATTGAATAAAACCCATTATCCAATGAATAATCGTTGTCTAATTGATCTCAACTGTAGCTTCTTCCTGTTGTATTCCAAGGTTATTCTCATTCATCTGTTCATCTTACAGCTTTTCAATGACATGTTCAATTGATTTATAATTTACCATCCGTTCTTATATAATTGTTGCATCATTTGTACTGTAAATGATAATGTATTATACTCAGTTCAATTTTCTATCTGTTCATTTTAGGAGCTTCGATAAAGACACTAAAGCCTAGATGTTACAACACGGTTTCATTTTCCTTTATGAAATCGTAGGCGTTGTAAGTGTACAGTTTTTGCCCTATTTTTATGTCCTATTGCCGACAATGTTTGCCAGCTGCCTTAAAACCTTAAAACCTTTCTTCGGCTTTATGTCTTTTACTAAGCTAAAACGCTCATATTGTTTCATTTCCATATATCGCTTATTTAACTAACGAGCAACTCGATATGAATCGGTTCCAGCAGCTCGTATCATATTCGGCGACGGTAGCCGTCTCCCTTTGCGTTAAGCTGTATGTTGGATGAAAAGCGCGTTTGCTATTTCATTGTTTTAATTGCTTAATGAATGTGAATGCTACTAATAATTTAATAGGATTATAAAAATATTATTACTTGGTACGATATTCGAAATTTTCAACATACGTTTCCTTGTTTACATACAGCTGTTCATGTTTCAAACACTGACACGTGTGAATGTTTTCATGTTCTATTGGTTTATATTTCTTATAAACCACAGGAATTTAATCATAAATGGATAGTTCTTTTTTGTAAAATGATTACCAAAAAGTTAACTTTAATATTTCAATTGTTCATAATAATAATAATAATTCAATATCTTGTATTCCTTGTATACTTGTGTCATAACTTAATATTAATGTACAATGAATTGGTGTAAATATTATCTAGGTCTTCTTATTATTGTAAAATATTTGAATTTACTTACAATTAATTAACTACAATAACAGCAAGGACTACTAGAATAATTAAGAATAGCTTAGGATGAATTTAAGTGAATGAATATCGCTTATTTAACTAACGAGCAACTCGATATGAATCGGTTCCAGCAGCTCGTATCATATTCGGCGACGGTAGCCGTCTCCTTTGCTGCACGATAGAGGTTAATCAGATTGGATCGCAAAGATTATCATCCGCGAGACACCTTCCAGCCGCATCCGCAATTTACGGTAATTGCAGGTGCAAAGTTCCAGTCAAAAATCATCGCCATCAATTATGCGGACCACTGCACTCGTGGTGGTGCACCCGAGCATCCGTTTATCGAATTAAGCCGAATGCAGCGTAACTTCTCACCTTCTCACCCAGACGGCGGTGTCGATGCGTGCGCCACGATACAACGCTGGTGACGGGGAAACTTCAACACCCCGCGGTTTCGGTTGCGTTGAAAGACGTTGATCAATAAATTCTAATGAGATACTATCCACCGCCACCACCAACACCACTCCTGGCTGCCGTTTCGCGGTGCAGGTAATCGGCCATCGCACCCACCGCAAGAGGTCAATTACCGATCGATCGAAGATGAGATTACTTGGCGCGCTCGAACACTCTCCACGCTCGAAAGATCGAAGTTGGCACCGGTGCGGGAAACGTGCACACAACCTCGTTTTGGTCGGTGTTCGTTTGTTTATCGAAACATACTCGTAAATTTAAAACGCTCCCCGGCGATTTCGTTTCCAATTTCGATGCAGAGTTAATCGCATTCGTGGGGTCTTACGGTCGGTTGCGGCGTATTTTATTCTCCATGCGCCATGCTCAGGATCGCTCAGCAGGCCCATGGTGCGCAGCCGGGTAGAACGTAACCATGCCAATCAATTTGCCGTTGCAGACGTGATTGGTTAAAATATCCAATTAGTGTTGAGGTTTTCGAGCCGGGTTTCATTACACTCCGTGTGGATAGGGTGATGAAAGTGTATGGGAGTATGTTTTTTTTTCTTCTGTGGCTGTTCTGTGGCAAAATTCGCACAATCCGAACACCTCGTTACAGTGCAATATGGTCAAATGTTACCATATGTTTATGGTGCAGCGGTGGTTGATGTTAACCGATTTAACGACGTTCGCATTGTAGATGAGCGTTTTCAACACTTTGTGGTCAATGCCGCTCACCAAACATTCAACACAAGCAGATCAGCTTCTCTCCAGCGCTTGAAATGAATAATCATAAAACTTCAATTCCGTTTGCAACGGTTCGTCCTGGCTTGGGTTCGGGCAAGAACCGGCAGCCTATTGAAACATTTGAACAGGTTCAACCACGCCAACCACTAGACAACCTGCGTGACCAGACCCTTGTCCGGAGCAAATATTTATCTTCCGCTGTGAAGTGAAGGTTCGGCTTACTTTCTCGCTTTTGGGTTCGATACCGTACCGGTTAATATCAATAAAAATGGGTAAAACGAATTTGGGTGTATTTATCATTTCGGCAAAAGAAAATTAACTTCCTTTTCTGTGCGGGAAAATAAAAACCATTTGAGGTTGGGGTTTGTTAGGAAGCTGAATGGATAGAGCTTTTTGGAATGATCTGTTAAAAGTCAATATTAAAGTGATTTGGTTCATTTTTCTCATCTAACGCTACATGTACTATTATTTTTAAACCTGAAGGATGTTAACATGACAATCAGCTCTACAAAAATAAAAGGCTAAATGGCATCAATTTGACAAAACCCGTTCGTATCCGTCGTTGTCGGCTGTCGATTAATATTTTTCAACTCATTACAAACTGTTCCGAAACATTAAGCAACGTTCAATCCCATAAACGAGAACGACGGACGTGAAAAACTACGGCACTGCTGTTCTTGTCTGCAGCGCGTTCGCTGTCTCTTCCTTGGCCAAGCATCCGGCAAGGAGAAGCTTTCACCGAATCGTCGAAGCCGGCCATCCAACGCATCCGACGTTCGGTTCGCAGGCGATCAGCGAGAAGCTGAGAAAATTAATTACGAATCAATTTATCATTACGTTCAATCGATTTCTCTTACGATTCTTCTCGCCCAGCAGCAGCACACTTTGCTCCACTGGGTCTGGGCACCGGGAGTGAGAAAATAAAAACTTTTTCTCGATTTAATGAGACGGCAAAATCGACTCAGCTCGGCTGCCATTCGAACGGACAGTTCTTCGCCCGTTTTGCTTCCGCCAGGGTCGATTGGTACGGACAACCGCACGCGCTGAATGATGTATCGTCATCGATCGGAAACCGAAAAACCGTTGCCCTTCGGCCATACTCGCCAAATGACCCAATCAGCATCAGGCACGAGGCGGTGGCGATCCATCAACACGACTCGTATGCATCGCACCCGCACCCGGTGATGGTGGTTGCATTATCGATGACTTCGCTTCCGGTGCATCATTTCCCATTGCACGCAACGTTTCCCAATCCACAGCCGCGTGAGCGCGGATCAAGAGGGCCGGGAATCCGGACAGGAGCGGGCTGTGATGGGCATAAATGATTGAATCATTTACATCAATAATTAAATTTACATTTTTCACGCGGCACCGCAAAGTGCGACCGCCATCGAGCACAGGGTGCCCACCACCCTCCGCCACGTCAATCTTTTCGCATTAGTGAGTGCTATCGGTTTCCGGTTGCACTCGGTGCCTTTCGGTGCCTGGCGCCGTGAGCCGTGTCGAGGATCGCACCGGAAGAGGCGTTTTCGTGTGAACGGGTGGGGGGTGGCTTATCGGTTTGTATCGGATGGCGTTTGGCACAGTGATGCTTACAAATGTAGCTCACACATGAAAGCATGGCTGGGGAAAATGTAAATGACAGCTCGACAGGTGTTGTGTAAATGGTTAAAACCAGTATGACGAAAATTACTTTAATTTAATAAAGAAAAATATTTCAATAAAGCAGTCAAATAGTTGATTATTGAAATTCCTTAATACTTTGATGGCAGCTGCAACACGAAAGAAGCTTTCATTCTGGTCATATGTTCTCTTGCATATGGTAAATATAGACATCGAGTGCAAGAAAAACATAAAATAAATCATCATTTTCTAATATAATTGCCAGGATTAATTTACAATTGTTATGGTATAGCCACGTTAGCCGTTTGAGCTTTATAGAAATTCGAATATGCCATATTTGCTTTGGTTTTTCGTGGTGTGAAACCTGCAAAACTTGTAGCGACAGTGTAACTGGATTGATGAGGCAACGAAGCTGAATATATTTATGCATGTGTACCAATCGACTGTGACCAATGTCTCATTTAAAACATAATTATAAAGTTTGAATATTCAACGCTGATTTTCTAACCAAATTTGGACTCTAATTTGGAGCCCTCAGAATTTATTAACTGTTCTCACTTGTACGTTTAGGAGACTTTTTCACAATTTTAATTTTAAGAAATTCGATATGAACGAAATATATTATTTTCTATACATACCGACAGTAATTCAAAACAAAACAAAAACGTTGATCCTAAAAGTTGATAAAAATCTAAATTAATTGCAAACAACCTTACTGTTTTGAAACAGAGCGATCAAAAATGGATGAGCGGTAAAACGCGCGATTTTGTTTAAAATATTTGTCATAACAATATAAACAAAATTTACGGGAAGCAACCCTGCAATTATGCGTTAAGCCGTTTCCACACGTATCGCAATTATCGCGGCGCGATTCGCGTTCAAAGTAGTAGAGTGTCGCAGAATATGCCAAAATTGAGCTTGAAACTGTTATCGGCTGTCGATTAATATTTTTCAACTCATTACAAACTGTTCCGAAACATTAAGCAACGTTCAATCCCATAAACGAGAACGACGGACGTGAAAAACTGCGGCACTGCTGTTCTTGTCTGCAGCGCGTTCGCTGTCTCTTCCTTGGCCAAGCATCCGGCAAGGAGAAGCTTTCACCGAATCGTCGGAGCCGGCCATCCAACGCATCCGACGTTCGGTTCGCAGGCGATCAGCGAGAAGCTGAGAAAATTAATTACGAATCAATTTATCATTACGTTCAATCGATTTCTCTTACGATTCTTCTCGCCCAGCAGCAGCACACTTTGCTCCACTGGGTCTGGGCACCGGGAGTGAGAAAATAAAAACTTTTTCTCGATTTAATGAGACGGCAAAATCGACTCAGCTCGGCTGCCATTCGAACGGACAGTTCTTCGCCCGTTTTGCTTCCGCCAGGGTCGATTGGTACGGACAACCGCACGCGCTGAATGATGTATCGTCATCGATCGGAAACCGAAAAACCGTTGCCCTTCGGCCATACTCGCCAAATGACCCAATCAGCATCAGGCACGAGGCGGTGGCGATCCATCAACACGACTCGTATGCATCGCACCCGCACCCGGTGATGGTGGTTGCATTATCGATGACTTCGCTTCCGGTGCATCATTTCCCATTGCACGCAACGTTTCCCAATCCACAGCCGCGTGAGCGCGGATCAAGAGGGCCGGGAATCCGGACAGGAGCGGGCTGTGATGGGCATAAATGATTGAATCATTTACATCAATAATTAAATTTACATTTTTCACGCGGCACCGCAAAGTGCGACCGCCATCGAGCACAGGGTGCCCACCACCCTCCGCCACGTCAATCTTTTCGCATTAGTGAGTGCTATCGGTTTCCGGTTGCACTCGGTGCCTTTCGGTGCCTGGCGCCGTGAGCCGTGTCGAGGATCGCACCGGAAGAGGCGTTTTCGTGTGAACGGGTGGGGGGTGGCTTATCGGTTTGTATCGGATGGCGTTTGGCACAGTGATGCTTACAAATGTAGCTCACACATGAAAGCATGGCTGGGGAAAATGTAAATGACAGCTCGACAGGTGTTGTGTAAATGGTTAAAACCAGTATGACGAAAATTACTTTAATTTAATAAAGAAAAATATTTCAATAAAGCAGTCAAATAGTTGATTATTGAAATTCCTTAATACTTTGATGGCAGCTGCAACACGAAAGAAGCTTTCATTCTGGTCATATGTTCTCTTGCATATGGTAAATATAGACATCGAGTGCAAGAAAAACATAAAATAAATCATCATTTTCTAATATAATTGCCAGGATTAATTTACAATTGTTATGGTATAGCCACGTTAGCCGTTTGAGCTTTATAGAAATTCGAATATGCCATATTTGCTTTGGTTTTTCGTGGTGTGAAACCTGCAAAACTTGTAGCGACAGTGTAACTGGATTGATGAGGCAACGAAGCTGAATATATTTATGCATGTGTACCAATCGACTGTGACCAATGTCTCATTTAAAACATAATTATAAAGTTTGAATATTCAACGCTGATTTTCTAACCAAATTTGGACTCTAATTTGGAGCCCTCAGAATTTATTAACTGTTCTCACTTGTACGTTTAGGAGACTTTTTCACAATTTTAATTTTAAGAAATTCGATATGAACGAAATATATTATTTTCTATACATACCGACAGTAATTCAAAACAAAACAAAAACGTTGATCCTAAAAGTTGATAAAAATCTAAATTAATTGCAAACAACCTTACTGTTTTGAAACAGAGCGATCAAAAATGGATGAGCGGTAAAACGCGCGATTTTGTTTAAAATATTTGTCATAACAATATAAACAAAATTTACGGGAAGCAACCCTGCAATTATGCGTTAAGCCGTTTCCACACGTATCGCAATTATCGCGGCGCGATTCGCGTTCAAAGTAGTAGAGTGTCGCAGAATATGCCAAAATTGAGCTTGAAACTGTTATACTGTGGAGCTGTCAATCAGCTAAACTGTACTATTTGTCAAAATCACACACCGTCAACGAAAATCGGGTTTTTTTTTTGTATGGAGTAGCTGACGTCACAGCTGTCAAGTGTCGCAAAAGCCAATCGCAACGCGAAAATCGCGATAAGTGTGGAAACGGCGTAAATGCAGGGTTGCCATAAAGGATCGACGCCATATGCTTTCATTTTGTGGTATCATAAATTTGATGTTTCAAATTTTTTTTATTATAACACATTTGATTTTTTTATTGTTTGCGCTTTATTGTTTACACAGCTCGAGTAGTGTGCGCATCACTGTGTGTCACTCTTCCCTGCAACAGCTCGCTGCTGGTCTGATTCGTGACTCGCCACCATTTCCCAGCTCGTTACTTCACCGTGGCCACCTGTGGACTGCACCCGGATCGCTGCAGGATGTAGCGCCTGGATGTGTGTATTTGCACATGCAACCATATCCGGTGCAAACGACCCTTTCGCTCGCACGGTACGCTTGCGACGCGGGCATGATTTTGAATGGCACACATTTTTCCTCTTCCCCCGGGCTAGGACACGGACGCGAGTGCATAAATTAGCGGATAATCATCACGCGGTTCTTCGCGAAATGAAGTGGAATCGCCAACAACCGACCACCGAGCCCGATTAGTCGCACCCCGTCGAGGTTTATTGGCTGCGGGGCGATGTGTTTATCTAGTAACAGAAGGGGATCGGCACGAATCGCACTCTCACCACCGTGCTCGGTGAGATATGGGTGGAAACAAAAGCCAGCACAGTTAACGAGCGATAGATGTAAATACGAGTTGCGCTGAGTCGCGCTGCTCGCTGTTAAG
>KZ072969.1:25499-46367 GCA_002091845.1 Anopheles cracens | reverse complement strand
GTGGGTATTTGGTGCGTCAGGAACGTTTATTCGCTTTTGATGGAGTTTTTTCAACTCGCATAGGAGAATTAGTTAGCTCTCATTCGAGAATGCGATTTTAACAGGCAATATAGCTGTGTCTTCTTAATTTGAACGTTATATAAATTAATTTTCTACAATTATCTTGAGGTCATTTGAAAGTGCTGCCTCTTAATCTTTAGGGTTTTTTTTATTGTGATTTTTTTTTGATATTTTTTTATACGATAATTTATCATTTTAGTTATTCTTGATCGATAGGCTTTTAATACTTAACGTCTCAATACAGTTTATTTTACAAAAAATGAACATAAAAAATCAAAGAATTATTTGATCAAACACAAAAAGCTTCCAACGATCGTATTTTTCATTCAAGTACATTTAACAAATAATCAAGCATTCACCAAAATAATCAATATATTCTAATCGAAGTAACCAAGAGAAAACTACTCGACCAGCATATTATTTCATAAAAATATGAAATCTCTTCATACAACTTTTGCACATTTTAAGTTAAATAATTGCTTAAAACTCCATTCTAACTTTTCAATTTACTAAGAACTTAACCGTTGCCTCCAAACCATTCGCCTGGACGAACTTAATTGAGCGCTGCGTACATGTTTATCGTTTCGTGGAATACCTGACAACAGTTCACTTCTGGTGAATAACTGCAGTATGCACACATCACCCGACATTTGAACGTTTTGCTTCCATGTCATCCTACGCCAGCCAGGCCAGATTTTGTATTTATCTACGTCACGCGCGTGTGAAACCACTTTACCAAGCCGTGCGCGAGGAATCATGCCCGTGTGGTTGCTAAACATATTAATGTCCCGTGCATGGGTGGATGCATGCTCCGAGCGTTCGAACGCATGCGGGTGCCGGTTTAGACGGAAACATCCACACACTCGCGGGCCTAGCCGAATTAATACTGTTCCACCCGCCGGGTGCCGGGTGCTGGGTGCGCTCCAACAAAACGGTCCATCGTGGTATAAGCCCCAAAGTGAGCGATAATAATTTTACGCTTCGTGTCCTTCGCGGTCGCCGCGGTCAGTGGTGCTGCTGCTGGTCGGCTGGTCGAGCGACGAGTCGACGAGATTTGGAGAATTTTCGGCGTCCGTGCACACCCGCAGGCCGCTTTTGCTCATGTGAACATTCGGTGGGCTTTATTTGTTGGCGAAAGTTGGACAATGGTGATCCAACATTCGGCACACGTAGGACGCGTGTCTCCGATTTGTGGTAACACATCCACGGACCACGAGCTGCACGGATCCGTTTTTCGGTGGTCTCACACGTAATCTGATTGGTGGCGATTCGTCGCGCAAATCGGTGGTCAGATCGGGCCTAAACGGTCGGGCGTGGAAATGAACAATCGGAGAGATCTGCTGGCGTTCGCTCTCAACAGCGGAAGAAGAATTTGTTATGCTAATAGTTTTGAGATGTTTTTAAAGCTATTTTATAAGCACTTTTTTGTACTAAAAAAGTTCTTTACTAAAAAAAGGGCAGCAATCATAAGTTCCAATCATTTATCGAACCAATAACTCCGAACACGTTTCGCGATTGCTGCTTTTCCGTTTTAATAAACCACTGGTGCACATGGCGACCGTCCTCATTAGCCCGTGCCGAGCTGTGAGTATAAAAATACAACACAAAATAAAAAAACAGTTTCACGCAACCAAAATGAGCACAAGGGTGTTAATAACGGAAACGTGCATACGATACGAGCCTTCGGCGGAACCGCAGTAAAACATTATCGTCCCGGGGCAACGACAACGGCACCCCGTGCACCACGACGAGCCGGTGCGTGCCGAGTGCAACTGCAGCAATTTGCAATTAATGGTGCGATACCGAGCCAACTGGCCTAATTTATTGACGCCCGACTCCACGGGCGTGACGAGGGCCAATTTCCGATTGACGCTGATTAACAATTTCATTATATCCGCATCGTTTTTTTGTGTTGTTGTACGGTTAGTGTGGAAATAAAATACACAGGAGCGAATATGCATCGCAATATATGTGTCTTTTAAGTGAACTTTAATGATAACTTAATTGATGCAAACTATGATGATATAAATGATGATTCAATCGAATTATTGATGCTCATAAAGTGAAACGAGCCTGTTTTTCTGAATATGAACTTGCTGTGTTTTGTGAACGTGAATTCACATGTATTTTGGTAACAAGGTTGATCTGGTTGATTGGTTGCCACACCTTCTACAAATGTCTACAATACACAGGATTTTTCATCCATTCTTGAACAGTTCCCACAGTTAGATGAAATTGTCCCACTATTTTTTTTGTTGATGGCATCTGCTTTGGCGTACGCTTCAATTGACAGCTGGTGGCTGGGTTCTGGAGCATGGCATGTTCTGTTCCGGCCGGTAACAATGATCACCTGGGTCAGTGCGAATGAAATGTACGGTAGCAAATGAAAAATTCTATGCATTTCATATTACTTCATCGCACGGGTGAACGGTTGCCCGGAACGTCGTAAATCGTGCAGGCTGTTACGGCTGGGGCGGTGAAAAACTTAGCGGCCAGACGTACGAACGTAAAACGATTCCAGACATCTCGATTAATGATTCGAATGTTGTGGATGTCGACGCATTTTAATTCGCTAAACTATACCTTGTTGAATTGGGTTGAAACATTTTTCACGGAGCTTCTTCTCAGGCTCTGTCCGTATTTCGTTTATCATTTACCATCTGCTTTAAAGCTGCCACCGTCTTCCACCGGCAGTATTTAGCCACCTGCGTTAGAGCATTTCAACATGAAAGTAGCGCTTTTCAGCTCCTAAACCCTTCACCTTTTGCTGCTCATTTTCACGTTGATTGGTACGCGAGGAATCCTTGTTGATCCTAGCTGGCAGTTGGCTTCTAGAACAAGATGCCGGGCACCGGGTAAACACTCAGGACAAGATATTTCTGCAAATAAGCTCGGAATCTGCAGGAATAGCTGCCATTATTGACACCGGTGCTGGAGCAATTTGGTCCACTTCCAGCTGCCGGTGAAGAGAAACGGAACGTTCGCAAGATTGTTTACCATAGACGCTGTTGAGACTCTGGAGTTTCAATTTGCAAAGGTGGCCCGTTTGTTAAGGTATCCGATAGATTACATAATGTGGAACTGGCTGTCGAAATTTCAAAATTTGGCCGTCACAAGTTTGAAGAACTCATCCAACAATACACGTAATTTTATGATAATACTAACATGTTTATGCAATGCCGTTCATAACTTCAACGATTATATTAATACTATCAAATTGAAATAAAAAAAGTATGTAAGATAAGACCAGGAATATAGCATATGACTGATCTGAAGTTGACACGGAACAAATTCAATAGTAATAATTTCTCTTTTATTTCATACAAAATAAAAGAAGCTTTGTTATCAAAAAATATGTATTCATGAAGTATTGTTTCGTGTATATCATTTTTTAAACGCTTCATTTCAGATTCTTCAGTGCAAGCAGAACAGTTGCACTTGTTCGTAAGCAGTATTAAGCGCTTGTAAATCAACAGTCAATCGTAGCGAAAGGGGAGTCGGGCCATTACTGAAGACAGAAGAATGCATTTTGGCATGTTTTTTTAATACATTCTGCCACATATCTTATGTATGTCAAGGTTACTGGTGCATTGATACGATTGGTTTTCAATTTTTGCGACGCTTTTGAAACGACAAACATCGCAAGAAAGACATTTTCCGTTTTTAAAAACTCGTTTAAAAATATGTTTACGTTGATGAAGATTGTACAAAAGTTCCTGTATTTTAAATCGAACAATTATTTCTATCGAAAAAAAACGAATTTTCGTAACTGGGCGTATAGTTATGTTACAACGAGCGATTTTGAAAATGATGAAAAAATAGTAAAAGTGTGTGTAAAAATGTAAAAAAAATGATTGAAAGACGTATTTTGCAATTCTCTACAACTTAGCGCAACATTGCTTTCATCTATCTCAACATTGCAACTCAACATTTCCCGTGGTTTTTTGCACGTCTTTAGTTATTTTCTACCTATTTTTGAAAGAAGCAAAACATTTGACTCTCACAATAGCTTTTCTCCTACAAACTACAATCCATATCGTACACAAATGTATGCATGAAAACAAATTCTTCTCTCATTTCTGATCGGCAGCAATCAAAGCAGCTCTGTAATTCAAATCCGCTCCGATACTGACGAACATAAACGTAAAAACCAACCGATGTCGTTTATGCCAACGGCAGGAGAAAAATCAAAACCGTTTCATTCCGACACAGCGCGACGGCTTTAAAAACCACCAGCCTAGCGGACTTATGCAAATGAGCGTGGATGAAAAATACATCACGCTACGCATTGCTTATGCGCCGTGCATATCCTCGCGTATACTCTCGCGTCCGGATTCGGAGCGAAACGCACGCTGGAATTGAATTTATCTGTTTGTTTGCGCGGGGAAATTCGATTACATATTTCTGTGCGCCCTTAAAGATGCTGCACACGCCCACACCTCCGTAGGGGCATAAAAGAAGTGAAAAGACGTCTGCGGCAGGTGCGCACCGCACGCTGAGGCTCGCGTTTTACGGCCGCACGAGTCGAAACACGAGACTTTGCACCGATGCCGTTTCCATTTACAGGGCGCGCGCGCTCCGTAGCCAGCAAAGCGAGAAAAGTCATAAAGTGCTCGGTTTATGTCTCCACCCCGCCGTGCGAGTGCTCAATGTGCAGCGAAATTTATCGACCGTGGCGCATCCGTGAAAACGGGGCAACGAATGGGAAGCCAGCGCCTTTTCCGCGCTCATTTTCCAACCGTATCGTGCTGCGCTACCGTTTGGGCTGGGAGTGTAGCGCCACAGATAAGGAACGCTCCGCTCATTCGCACGCTCCGGCAAAATAACGAAAACATGAAGCATTTTCCTGGAAAGCTCCGGAAGTAATCGCGTTCGCCAGATGCGCAACAGAGCATCCGATGCGTATGAAGCCTGGTCCTGGTCGGGCGGTGATTCTCATGGTCGTCAACATTGGAAATTAATTGTTTCGCTGCACAGGTTAGAGCTTCCTCGAAACCCTCGAAACCCTCATTCGACTCGCCGTCACTCGATCGACACGGATGGGGCGGATAAACCCGGGATGAACAGGACACGGGGTTTGATGGACACTTTTACGTACTTCAACTGCACCCGGGCAGGCAAAAAGGGCAAGATTTTGGCTGACGATCAAATACCGGCTGCAACCGGTCGACCGGGGTAGGCGAACGGACCCCATTAGCATAACGGAAACAAGATTGCCATTCGGCTGAGCGTGGCCCATCCGTCCGTCCATCCAACGTACGCTCGTCGTCGGATTCGGGGGTCCATGCCGAAGCCAAGGAGCCAAACTGACCTGATGGCTCTTGTTGAACATACCATCCCAGCACCATCGTTGGACACGCCGAATTGCCGAATGGGCGCACTGAGTGGAACATGATTTAATTAATTCCCACCCCCAGGGAACGTATGGGCTCGGCCTCGGAAGAATGCACTGAGTGGGCTTTAATCGAGTTGAAGCCGATGAACGTCAGCAGGCACGGCATTGGCGTTGCACCGAGCACACGCGATGTTTTAGTGTGTATTTTTTTGATGAAAGGTGCCAATTGATTATTGTTGGTGATGTGTAATTGAACGATCAAACAGATATGATATTTCATTATTAATGTGGCACACCTTCGAATCCGTAGTCCGTTTGGACCCGAGCAATTTTACAACGTCAATTTATTGTTCATTTAAGATCGATCATTGTCAAAACCTATTAGTTTTTGAACTGTACGGTTGCATAAAAAGATGATTAACTATTTCTGATCGAAATGATTTAATGGGCTTTTGGAAGAAAATAAAAAATCTTATCATGTTGACGAAAAAGTACTCACATTTCCATGAGTTTTCACAAGTACTCACCTGGTGTATTGTATAACTATGAAGTGCATAATGAAGTACATAACTGCATACATAATTTTAACATTTACCTAACGAAAATCTAGCTACTCAACATCGACTATTTCTCGAAATTGGTGGAACAGAAAAATGAACATTTTGTTATGTATTTAGTTTAGTCTTAAACATGAAATGATATAAACCGTAGGAAGAATGCAGTGCTTTCTGCAGTTATAGTCTTATCATGTGCCAACGGTGAACTGTTTTGTTTTATTCTCCGGTTAGATGATAGCCGGGATACCATGCATCATGGCGACAATGACAGTTGCCATATACAATACATTTGGGCTCAAAAGAAAGTATTGCTATGCAGTCCAATTGACAAATACTGATAAGGAAGGAATGATAAGGAAGAGGAGCAGAACTACACGTCGAAATATTCCTCTTTTGTGCGAACCTTCATGAAATAAAGACTTCATCGAGCCTCGACTCATCATTATTTCCTTTTATCATTCATTGAATCAATCATTGAACTTGTAAACCCCTGTGTGACCATCCCACTGTGCAGTGGTACATTCGTCCAACGGTCCTTCTGATCCAGATTTTGACAGCTGTCCATTGCCACCGGTCGGCCTGGACATGGCTCAAAAACACCTTCTGCAAATCTTCCGCAATTTGAGTTAAAATTAGTGTCCGTCAAAAAAAATATGTAAAATCCAGGATAAAACGAGTGTTTACAAACTGTTCTGTTGTTAGTAATAACCTTTCTTATTAATAATTCACTCATAGCCAGTATTTCTGATTGATACGATATATTTCAGAGCTGATGATTTCATTTTAGCTCATATGTTCTCAAATATATTGCTAAATTGCGTGGATTTAATTTTCAAAAATCCTAGCCATAGTTTTTTTTTGTGAATGAAAGCATGCGAAACTGTCAAACAATCGCCTTCAACAGATAATACTGCCATCGAAGAGATCAACATAAAATATAACTGCACTGTTAAATCCTTTGTGGTGCCTGCTTTGAAACATTACACATTACAAAATGTGCCACAATAGATCAAATGCAAATGACTAAGTGCTCAAATGGCTAAAACAAAATATTCCCATCAATAAATACTCTGAAGTTGAACCATGTTTATGAAATAAATTCATATAATAACGACAAAATGCGTTAAAAATTAGGTAGACTTCTCTCGTTACGAGGATTGTGATATAGATTTGGTGGTCTGATTTATTCTATTTAAGGAATTTTGATCGCTTTTTTCAATTTTAAAGGATATTCAAGAAACAAGAAAGCTGAGACACAAAAAAATAAAATAAAAATGCATCAAACACAAAGTCAAACCAATAAAGTTTTATCCTACACGCCAAAATGAGTTTAGTCTCCCATCCCAATGCTTCAAATCGCATCACACCATCTGTTCAAACTATTGTGCAACATTCATAAACAAGTGAAAAATATGATTCACATTAATTCACGAGTTAACCTAAACCTATGACATAAACCAGTGACCCACGGTTCAAATAGAGCATTTTGCAACTGTACAATTGTACAAACATGCACGCGCTGGTGCGTTATATTCTCAGCCATGCATTGATTACAAACAACGCCACCTTATTTATTACGCTTTAACGCTCGCAATGGAAACAGCTTATCTTCGTGCGAGCGTTTGCGAGCGGCTGGCCAAACATTTGCATTCTGCACTATCACAGGCAACGGGAGGCCATTTTATGTTGACTCTCGGCCACGCCATCCCTCATGCACGACAAATCACTTCTAAGTGGTTCTTGGGCGGCGCAGGGAAACATGGCCGTGCTGCAGTTGCTTCTGCATGCTTTTGTTGCTGTTTGTGGGGTGGGTGGGTAAAGAACATCGGGCGATCAAAAATGGCGAACGGCAGCGTCGGTCGGTGTTAATGAATTCCTTCTCGTTCCGGAGCCGGCACCGGCAGCAGTGTCAGCGTGAGCCGTGGTTGTGCCGTTGCTTCCTTCTTGTGGTGCCGGCGTTGTGTGAGCCCAAAGAACAGCATCTTCTGCTCCGGTTGCGCTCTGCGATGTGCCTGCATGTGGCTGAGCCCCACAGCAACGGGCCCCCGGGTGCTGGGATGAGCTCGAAAAAGGGGTTAAGAACGTTGCAGTCGTTTGCCCGGGTTTTGTTGTTCGAGGCTGACCCGCCTGAACGCCATTCGAGGCGCCCCAGGGGACAGTGTTTAATTATTTGTACATGCTGCGTTGGAGCTCGGTTCTGTGCTGTGTGCTAGCAAATAAAACGAGGAAAACAGAAGGAAAAAAACCTTATCATGAACATGCGAGTCTTGCTGTGAGGTGGTTTCTGCAATCAGCGATGGGTAAAGATTTGTCGATCCCAGCTTGGCATCCTTCCTTCGGCCCGATCTTTGTTTTGTTTGCCACTTTCGGTTCAGGAAGCATGTGGAAGCGTAAATAAGGGTATGTGCAAAATAGATCTATCGTTGCTATCCTTGCAGAGATGTATCGTTTGTACGAAGCAATTAGAAGAAACATTCAAAGTTTATCTAAGGGTACGTAAAGCCGCCTACTGAGGAAAGCAATATATTGTTGCAGAGGAAAATAAAGACTATTAAAACAGTACCACTTGGAAACTGAAAACTGTGTGGTTATAATCAGGCTATACTACTCAGACTATAGTAAACCATGCATCAAGCATTTTCGGATTTACTGATGCAACTCATTTGCACACATTTTTTGCTCCTATTGATCAACTTTATCAAAAAACGCAACTAAACGGAAGAAAACAGCAAGAAGACCAACTTTAAATAGAATTTATTAAACTATGCAAATCCTTTATCTAGAACATATTTTTTAACAAATGTTAAAAAAAGAGTAAAAAATAGTTTAAAATACTAAGATTATAAATGTACTTACCAAAACGAATTACTTAAAAATTAAAAATAAATTAAAAATATCTACAGTAGCTCAAGAATATCAGTCAGATAAAGAAAGGTTTTGCAGCGTAGAAATGATCAACATTGAATATGACATAAATTCACAAATAAATGAATACGATTCAGCATCTACACCAAAGCAGGAAAGCTTTAATATTCACGTTCATATTGTTTTATTGTGTCATTTTCATTGTTTATTTAAGTTATACTCTTAATTGCTTATGAAATACAAATTCGAAAAAACAAAACTAATAGTAAATATAAACATTATTGACATATTATATAAATCATGTCCATAGAGAATTAACTAATGTATCCTGGGAAAGACAACTTTAAAGATAAATCCGAAAAAACTATAAAAGAAGTGATAAATTTAATGTAAGAGGCAGAAATAGATATATAGACGAAACTAAGTAAAAAAACACAAAGAATATGATAACTAGAATATGACAACATCTATTGAATAGTAATGGAGGAAGCTATCACAAACCCGAGTCCCACCGCGTATAACTTCGCAACTGTTTCTAAGTCAGATCAGTCGTTCAGCAATAACACGTGGTGTAATACACTGCAACTTGCCGTAGTAGTAAGGAGATCGGTGGCGATATGACTGATGATAGTCGAAGCCGAACGAAAGGGTTCTGTATCTGAATGCGGTTCGAGGTAATCTCGTGTTTTGCAACCGTAGAAGTCCGATTTCGTTACGATAGAAGAAGAAGAACATCACATATTACATATTGATATCGTTTTTCTCGTTTACAAAAAGTTATATAAAATGTTCCATTAGCTTAAGCTCTCTATCGTCTGCTGTCATCTTCAGCAATGCTCACATTTTTTAACGCTATCCCAGCAAGTTAGTGCAACAGGAGAACCTAGTCGTAGTATTGTGTGAACGCACACATACTCTGCAAACTACGGTTCTTTAGATTCACCGCTCTTGACTCACCCACTCCCAATTATCACACCAGCTTCCGGATGCAACCAGATGAAGATGTTGAGATCATCTCAAAACCTACATGCAATTTAAGTTTCCGCATGGCTTTAGAACAATGTGTGTATGTTATCCTTCCGCATCACATTGAATTGTCAAACGTACGACCCTACCGGTAGCTATGGTGACGGAACGTTCATATCAGGTTGTTTGCAGCGCACCAGACGCCGTTGGTTTTTTCTTCTTGCTTGTAGCCCACTCACACTTCCACGCTCAGTGCACACTTGATGGCGGCACCGGCGAACCGAAAACGAATTCAGTCGCAACCGGGTCGCCATTTTTTACTGACAAAAGTACCCACCCGAGCAGCGAAGTACCCTCACCCGCACGCGTATGCGAACGAGCGAAGCTGGCGAAGCTAAATTAATTCCACTACACGGCACTAATTTAGTGATAATGATGCTCGGTAAAGAAATGCGCCACGCGAACTCAACTTCACAGGCTGCGTGGTTCGCACGTGTGCTCGAATATGCAACGTTTGCTTTCCGTACCGTCTGCAGCAGCAACGGTTCGCTTTAATGAATGTCGCTGCGAGGAAAACGAAGATATTTCGTGTGCGAGCTCGAGAACCCGCGCGAATAGGGTCGGAGAAGTCATTAGCTAATTTGACCCAGTGCCACAGTGGCGGTGGACAGTTAACGCTCGAAATGACACTTTTATGGGATATTGAACAACGTGTAACAGGGAGAGGGGGAAAACTATTCCGCTTGCGGGGACGTGCTCTCGGCGGATAGTTTTCCCAAGGTTTTTTTTTGCTTCTTCCAACTAAGGAATGAAATTTTATGAGCGTTGTTTCTAGCGTGTAACGACAAACGTTTGACTTTGCGAAATGGCTCCACAAGACGCCTCTTGCAATCTCATTAAAATGTCACTAAACACCGGCGAAAGTTTTACGCTAAGTGCTTGTCAAATGCGCGCAGCGTGCAGAAGGACTTGTAATTTCATTTTTGTGGCCTTTGGAGTCGGACGTGAAAGGTGCCCTATATCTTGGGCACTGCAAGTAGTCCTTGACAGTTTTTAATGAAATGCTTTTCTTTGTTGAACTGCAGGCAAAGTACAAGAACACATTAATTTACAATACCTTGAACTCATCTTTTAACTGGCGCTGGAAGCGTTCAAGGTCATGCGTACAAATGTTACATAAAATTTGTTGTAGTAGTTTTGAACTTCTTCGTTGATTGCTTTTTGTCAACCAAAAGTGATTGCAATCGATAAAGACTTCTCTTGTTCTGTTCAGCACTGCAAAGAACGATAGTAATAGGAAAACATACAGCCGAGAACACGCTGCATTGACGCTGCAGACAGCGCAGAGCATGCATCGATGTTACAAAACCCAATTTAGAAAGAGCAGAACATGTCACAACGCTTCATGCAACGTTGCATGCTCGATAGATTGCAATAATATATCGCTTTCGCAGGGGATATGCATGTGATGAGATATTCTAGGTTATTGTTTCGTTCAAAATCAAGCAGTACACGTTATTTCAACCGTTCAACTCCCCTAAATTCCAGGATACTTTTTAATTAAACTACCAATTTGCATGCTCAAAGTTTCCATCGTGTCGGTGGCTTTAAGTGAAATCAAATATTAAAATATGCCGTTCCCTTAACAGAGAATCCCTCAGCCCTGAACATCCCCACCCAACGACGGACATCAAATTGCTGTTAGCATCAAATAGTAATGTCACGATACCACCGGCTGAGCGTCCAGTTTTTTACACCCACCCCGCCTGAACATCAAGAACAAATTAAAACGCCATCACGCTAGGACGGTGTTATCCCGTCTGGGCTGGCATCGATTACCGATCAGTGCCGTTCGCTGTAAGCCAACTACATGAACTTTCATCAAACTATGATTACTTTCGTGCCAGTAGCGACAGCCACCCTTCCGGGGGCTGTTCTCTGATGGTTCCGCCGTGCTCCGGGCTTTTGTGACAATGCGCTCCGAAAATGGAAATAGGAAAAAAACACATTCGCCCTTTGATGCACACCCCGCGTTGATGACGATGATGATGTGGCATGAAAAGCGCGAAAAAAAAAAATGCCGATAGAGGCATGACGCAGGATGACTTCCGATTGGGTCGCTCTTGAAGAGCGAAACTCATTTCCTTCCTAGTTGCGTCCCCTCCCGTCCATGGCAACAAGTGAATGAAAAGAGTTTTCTTTTTCGTTCGCTCTGTGTTTGTACCGGCATGAATACTTGAAAGAGTCGTGTTCTATTATTGACGGAGCGCCAAGCGGAGGCGTAAATTGTGAATGAGTCGAATGGAACGGTACATTGATTGCGGGGCAATGTGATCTTACAGGTGACAGAGGTGGTCAGGGGTATGAGCAGGTGAATGTTATACCGCTGTTCTCCAATCAATATTTCCCAGCAACAGTTCTTCTCCATTACAAGTTTGAATTGATTGAAATATAGTCGATAATCCCTGGAAAACTAAACAATTCTTCAAAATTACAACTGACCGCCTCCTGCCAAGATTCCAATTCCTCTCTAGGAATCCAAACAGCCAAACAGACTTCAAAAACAGCTCTAGCTTAGACTTAGCTATCATGTTTTAGCTCAGCTGATTAGTCATTAAATAAAATAGTAAAAGGCACAACAACATTGCGTTTATCCACAGATAAATAGTTAGTCATGCGTACAGGAGTATTTTTTTTATTAGAAAGCTGTATTAGTGGTAATGATGAGTTTTGCCATGTCAAATAACAAAAAAATGGAAAAGATATATAATGAGATATATAAATCATCTATCATCATTCATTCGCTTGAAAAAAGCATTCGCGAAACATACTGAAACTACACTTCTGAAGAAGCTGTTCTGAATGTTGCCAAATGCACGTTTAATACATCTGCATGCGGCATTAGCGTCAAAGCAATAAATAAGCTTACCGCATCTATTATTCATGCCATGCCATCTACCGTCTCATGCAGCTTCCGATCATTTTATTGACACACTCATTGTGGTTGTTCAAACATTATTACTAACCGTAGCATTAGCCAAACGAATCGGACCCAAGCAAGCTACCGCTTTTTCCAGGTCTCGGGAGGAAGGCGAAAAAAACGCACCGAACCTCACGTAACAGGGTACAGGGTACGTAACGAGTGTGATACTGCATTCGTTAGGCGTACCGAACATCATTTCCGCATTAGGAAAATGTCACATTTCACCGGCCGAAACCGAACCGAGTTCCTACACCGACGTGGAAGAGGTTGCAAGTGTACTCTCTTCGGGGCTCGGGATAGGCTCAAAGTTCATCCTAGCATTGGATTTTATGGATTTTTTGTTCCGCTCACTAACGGCAGTTTGCCCTCGTTTGCCTCGGTTTGTACCTAGTTTGCACATAATTAAACCATGGTGAATCAGACTTTTTTCACGTGCTTTTCTGGAAGCACTTCTGGAGAAAGGCAAAGCAGGCGATACGATTGAATAAACCTGCTTTGAAGTAGTGGAGGAGCGGCATCGGCAAAAAACCTATGCTCTATGGAAAAGCGCTCATTACCGTCAAACCGTGCAAAGCATCCGTCGCGTAACTGTTTCTCTAATGAGTTGTTTCAGTTGGTGTTTAAAGATTGCACCGGTTTAAAGATTGTCAACTTTTGCTTTGTTATCTTTTTCGATTTGTCATGTTGGTTGTCACAAACAGTCTTTCCGTTTCCAAAACCGATTTCTGGTTTTACATTTAAAAAATATATATAAATCTTTGTGAAATTAATCTTGAATTGATCTTTACTAAACCCATCGTTTCAAGAATAAGTGAAATATTTCAAATGTTTCACTTATTTTCTACATCGACTGTACTTATTTGAACGATTCTTTCTATGCATCTTTTAGTTCGTTCTTGATTCAACCGATTAAAATATCAACGTTTTTTTTGTAAGTCATTAAGCAGTTTTTTTATTTTTAAAGTTTTAGTTAGAGTGTTTTTTATCATGGAAACGTGGAAATTAACAAATTGTTCAAGTGATTTTCGAAAAATATATACATAAAAATATATATCAAAAAACTATCTTCAAATCCAATTGAATCTTGTAATATTTAATCAAAAATTGCTTCGTTTTATTATTATGACATACAATCACAAAAAAATATCGCAAAATAAATGTTCGTCCTTCATAATGAGCCCGTAAGCAAGCCGAAGCATGACGAAAATACGCATTTTTTATCGCCTTCAACTGAATATTAAATTGTCAGCGAAAGATGTGAAATAGTACAATCTGGTAAAAAAATAAAATATACTAATATTGAAATAGATAAAAATACACTCGAGATTATCAGACTAAGGTATCTTTAGCTAACAAAGAGGTTTATACGTGCGAATTCGAACTCGAAAGACAAGTGAAAGAGATGATCGAAAAAGAGGATAGACCGCGACAGGACGATATGTGTCCGTCTTGTGTTTGAAGTTGAAGCGAATAGACGCGGACTAACAAATTGGAAGAAGAAATAAAATAAAAATATTGAGAGTCACGACAAGTGACTCCTATCATGAATAGAGTTTTCTCTCAGTATAAGAATATGGAGAACCCATTGCAGAATCGCTGCTACACTCAAAGCCATGGCATTGGCTGAAAGGCTTAAAATGTTTTAGAAAGTCAATAGAAGTCTCTAAAAAAACATCAAAACTACGCTATAGCTGTTTTGGATAAACAACATGGAAGGACCATGTTGTTTATGGACCATAGGACCATAGGACCAAAAAGCTTTCCAAAAGTATTGATAAGAATGTTTTGATCAAAGATTATCCTTTTTTTACCTTTAAATAAATTTCCAATCTCTACACAACAGAACCCGAACTGAAATCTAATTTGGATCGTCTTCCAGAGCAAGAAGAGACTGTCTAGCTATGGCATGAGAAAGTATGCAGCATGTCGGCTGAGATGGCCGCGTAGGTCGCGAAGTTAAACTCTAAATATAAGAAACGAAAAAAATATGTACAATTCAAACTTGGTGGAGGGTCTATAATGCACGAGCGTGTCTTGTACTAGAGAAAATACTGTAACTTATTATATAACTAATTGATACTACTTCTAAAATATCCAATCTGTCCTACTTTGTGTCACTATGTTCACGTCATAATATAAGAGCACCAATAGAATCGAACAAAAAATATACTTAAAAAGACTTTTAGACTTTCCCCGTTGCATTGAATGGCACTCAAATATCGGGAAGGAAATATGGTTAGATGTCAACGTTTCGTTGAGGTTGGAGCGCACAGATAACTCCCGGAGGGGTTTCCATCATTTTTGGTTACATAGTGACATGATTCAAGCAGACTGTAACTTCAGAAATCATTCATACTATGGAGCAAACAGTCTAGCTGTTTAATATTGGCTATGTGACTTTGGGCAAATTTTGACACAGTGTACATATCATAGCCTTCAATTCAAAAAATTGTCTAAAACAACTGAGTGAGAGGAGTTGAAATTGAAGAAACGTCAATACACCGATTTTAACAGGTATTATTTACAAGCTTCAGATGTATTGTAAATCAACTTCAAGAAGTCCCATACACCATACGTTTCATAACTTCAATGTGCATTAATCGACCTCAAAAAACAAACAAATTGTAGTCCAGCTGTGCATCAATTATAAGAAACTAAAAGCATGTCTCACGAGATCCTCTCGTTCGCACATAAATTACGTAATGTTTCATCTGCATCCCTGGGGGATTATTGCCGAAATTGGAAATCGTGCCAAGAATCGCTCAAAACTCAATTTAATGTTTATTGTCCTTTTGGAGATTCGCGATAATCTATTCCGAGCTTCCTGGTCGTAACTTTTAATTAATACCGCGCTAGCGCACGTACGAAAACCAAAAAGTACAGCAGTCGCTCGACCATCGAGACATTAAGGGAATTCGGGCGCCTTCGGGCATCCGGATCAGTTTCGTTTCAATCAATTTTTCGACCAGTTCTAATTGGGTGCTTCGTTTTTTTCTTCTCCTTCGTTTCGTTTATTTTCAGCTCGTCTCGGCCAACCCGAACCAGCGCAACTGGCGAGGTATTCTGATTGCCCTGCTCGTTATCATCGTGGTGCTGGCGCTGATCGTGACGTCTGTGGTGAGTATCTTCGCCGCTCGCTAACCTCTTAACCACGGGTCTACGGCCACCTGGCCGATCGTGGCCCGTACACTAACATCCGGCTCGATGAGGCGGTCAACCAGTCCCACGATCGCCGGGTTCAGGTTCAGCCCAGCGGGGTAGCCGTACTCCTTGCGCTCCTGCCGGCCGATCGTAATCCTCACGTTACTTTCGTCGAACGGCATCGAGCCGCTCACCATGATGAACAGCACGCACCCAAGCGACCACATGTCGTGCGCCTTCGGATCGTACGGTATACCCTTCAACACCTCCGGAGCCGTATACGCTATGGAGCCGCAGAATGTCGAGCTGAGCTCGCCAGGGCCACCCCTCGGTGCGCAACACCGCTTGGCGAAGCTAAAGTCGGTCAGCTTCACGTACGACGCGTTCACCAGCAGCACGTTCTCGCACTTGATGTCCCGATGGCAGAAGCCCTGCTCGTGCATGTACCGGACGGCGCCCACCAGCTGCCGGAAGAACAACCGCGACCGACGCTCGGTTACCCGCTTCATGGCCTGCACGTACTGCAGCAGGTCGCCGTACCGGCAGAGGTCCATGAAGACGCACACGAATGGCCCGTACTCCTGGATCGACATCACCGACACGATGTGCGGGTGGCTGAGCGCCAGCATCGCGACCGTTTCACGCGGCAGCAGCCGCTCGTAGTCCCTCGAGATGCGCCGCCGATCGATCAGCTTGCAGGCGAGCGAGTGGCCTAGGCCACTGTCGAGCCGGGGCGGCCGGTAGAACGATTTGTAAACCTTCGAGTACGAGCCGGACCCGATGCACGATCCGATAATGTAGCCCTTCGCGTTCAGGACGGTCTTCACGCGGACCCGACTCCAGCTGGACTGTCCGGACAGCTCGCTGCCACTGCTCTGCGACTGCTGTTCGCCGATAGTTTGCGGAGCAGGCGCTAATTTTTTGTCCATTCTGATGAAATTTTGTGTTTATCCAAATTGGGAAAACCGGTGGTGCGATTCGTACTCACGCGCGCACGCTTCCGTTTGTGTTGTGTTGAGGAAAAGATGGAAACTAATCGC
Source organism: Anopheles cracens (assembly GCA_002091845.1). Classification (NCBI taxonomy): domain Eukaryota; kingdom Metazoa; phylum Arthropoda; class Insecta; order Diptera; family Culicidae; genus Anopheles; species Anopheles cracens. The sequence goes on along the minus strand of KZ072969.1, from coordinate 29,420 downwards.
GGCAGCCTACTTCGGTCACAAATCAAGCGTATTCCTCAGCAATATCCTTGGCATGGCTAACTATGATTGTTTAGACAGTGGGATGAATTTATTTTAAAACAATAATATTTTTTCCCAAAATCGTTTAAATGCTCCATGTGCTGCAAAACTTTGATCAATTTAAAATTTTGTATTAATAGTCGAGCGATAGATTGACGCTCACAACAATAAATCAAATATTAATTCTATTCATAAAACGTCATCAAGCTATCAATTTGAAAGTTCCGTTGAAAGTTTTATTTGACTTCAATCGATTTCATTAGATTTTCGAGCAAAACTCCCAACTTCATTCAAGTGTCAAACAATAAAGCACGGCAAATTCATCCCAGCCGATACGTCTATCGCCCTCGCCTTGACTGCCTTTCTTTCACTATTCAAATGCACCATGGAATGGAATCCAATTTGGTTCGCTCTATATGCTGAAATATCCTTTCGCTTCGCAGAGGGTTATAGACGCGTGCGTCTCTGCTAATGCAATTCTCCGCAGGCGACCTTGACAAACGATAGCACTCGGCGCTCCCAGAACCCACGATATTTCAATTCCCCGTGCCGATTGGATCCCGTCACTAAATTCAATATAGCGCATAATTTAATTTGCCAAAACCCAACCAAACGACGCGCTTCGGGTCGCCTTTTCCCGTCAGCTGGAGCCCGGCTTCCGTGAACTCGCCCTCGACGAGACGCTCGGAAGTCCTTCGGCCGTAAACGAGCTTACTTCCCGGTGTCTGCCGCCGGTGCTCATGCACTCGACACGATGTGGTTAATTTCCTTATATTGCTCCCCGCTACGAATTTGGCCGCGCGATGCACAAACACAATTTTCGTCCCTTTTGTCCACTCACCGGTGGCTGCGGAACGACCCAGCACGGTCCGGTGGCGTCTCGAGTGGTCACCCCGACAGCTTACTAGTTGGCCTTCTCTCTCTCTCTGCACGAGTGCTGAAAACGCTATGCATAAGTGAGGTGAACGGAATCCTTTCGGATTTGAGAAACATCCACAGAGCAAGCGGCTTAAGTTCCATGCTTCAGGCTGTTGGCTTCAGGCCAATCTGTCGCAAACTGTCTTTGGAATCGTAGCGGGTCTGATTTGAGCTGACGTTAATAGGATATTGAGTGTTGCGGTTGCCTTTGAGACGTTTTTTTCGTTTGCTATATAAACACATGATAAAAATGCTTATGTTTCATTTCTTTTATGACTAAAATCATTTGCTACACTTAAAGCGTTTGAATGTATTGGTTTTTATTGTTTGTAAAATTGTAAATTTTGAGCAAACAAAAATGACAAGAATACCTAATAATTATAATTTCAACAGAAACAAATTTGAAAGCAACAAAAGTTGAGTTTGTGACCCAAACCCCTCAGGTGTGCTCCACAGCACCCCTCAAGTAAAAATCCGCCCACATCAAAATTTCAAAATTCCAAAAAACTACATAAAAATGTTTGGAGCCCGAATTCCATGAAATGGCACATAGTCCTACAAAAAAAATGAAAATTTTCCGATCAAAATTGTTTGGATTGGCTTCACTTTATAACTCATCTTTATCCTCAATCCTAAAAAAAACTGTGCAAAAATATAACACTTCAGGTGAAAACCGTTTGTCAATATCTTCAACCGTTCTCGAGTTATCGAAGCTCAAAGTTGCAAAAGTGACAATTGACACCAGATTTGTCCGTTAGTGTTAATTAGGCTAGTGAGTTTAGTTAACATTTTTCAATGTATTCTTTACAATCTAACCAAGAAGGATGAAAAGAATGCTTGAAGTATACTCAATCTTTAAAAAAATATCATTACAAAATTTCATCCCAGATGAAAGCTAGTCGCGAAAGTTAGTTTAACCTCAAAATAATGATCACTTAGTTCCAAATCGCTTCCTTCATCAGGAGAAGTTCTACGAAACGACCACTTTTCAACCACACTTGTCCCGAAAAAGGGGTAAATTTTAAGAAGCAAATTTGCCAGTGTTAGTGCCCTCCTTACTACGATTGAAATTTCACTCACCCATGGCAAAACAATCGGCAAACAGCGGTCTGTTTGCTGGCCAGATGTTACCATCGTCCAACGGGTCGCCCCTATCGCGCCTGTCCGATCGGCAGACGAATCTTCCGTGCTTCCCGGCTCCTAAATGACCTTCCGCAACTTCGCTAGCCAAAAAGGCTTTCGTGAATAATAGAGTACGTTGTTCGCACACCATTTATCAAGTATCTAGCGGGTCTCGCCTAGCGAACCGGGTCCTTCCGCGAAGTACGCCGGTGCGCCCGGGTTGGCTTCGCTGGCCCGGCCAACCAGTGTTCATCGAAATCATGAGAGTTTTTCGTTCGTATCCACCCACTCGGTTTTGCAGCGTCAATCATCTCAAGCTGAGAGAGGCACCAAGAGCAGCAGCAGCAAAAAAAAGAGTGTCCATAATAGTTGTGTTTGTTCGGAATTTGCACACCGCTGGAAACGGTCCTGCTGTCATGATCGCTTCATTTCACGGTAGGCAGCCACTGCACAAACGAAAATACAGAACCCATCAACATCTCGGCACGTAAGATCCGCGCAACAATTTGTTTTAAAATACATAACTACCCCTCAAAAGTCTAATTACCGCACCGGCGAAGCCTTTGCTTCTGCCGGTGTTGCTTCTGCTGGGTTTTGATGCGTTCTGGCCGACGAAAAATCATCGCCCAGCACGGTCGGTACGGTTCCATCGATCGGTCATCCGGGCACGTTCCGGGTGGCGGGTTGCAGTTAGAAAATTATATTTAATTGCTTTTTGGCTTCCGGCAGCAGCATGCACGTTATGGGTGCCGCAACACGAAACCGAAACCGTGCTCCGTTCGCCGGAAATGGAAAATGTTGGTATTTGCAGCCGGCAGCTGCTGCATTGCAATTGCACTCGGGGGCTAACGCATACGGACACGTTCTTTGCATGCCGTGCAACACCGCTGGAAGGGGGGGTATATGAAATGCCAATAAGCGGCCGGGAGGATTATTTACAGTGAGCTAATTAATTGCAGTTTAGTGTCACAGTAATTTATAATGTTTTCGTGGCAGGATCTATTTTTGGAACAAAATCACCCAAAAGCTGCAGCATGTCTTCGTGTTATAAGCACAATTCAATATGGATTTAAATAATAAATAATACTTAAAACTAATAACCACTAAACCATCTGCACCACCACCGAAACCTTTCAGCTAGCAAAATCGAAAAGCATATCTGCAAAATGGAAAATCCTTTCCATTCGCCATAGTGCTGTCATCTGTTCGTGACAGAATTACCTTCGTCGAAGGGTCCTTCGATTTGTTTCGGCATCACCCACCACTGGCAATCATTTGCATTTCTTTACCTGTCGTACCTTACCGGCCGGTTGAGAGTGCAACAGGTTGTCCTCCCAGCCCACCTGAACTCAACGGCTGGTGCTCTTTGGTCGACCTAGTTTTCAAACGCTTTTTCAATTAAACACTTTCCACGCGGTGCGGCAATAGCAGGCGCCGTTTTCGAGCGACACTACCTCCACACAAACATTAGCATTCGGACAGAAGGCATGCAATTAAAATGTTTTAATTACTTCAATGATGAAAATGAAATGAAAATATACATTAAAAACAGCTGTGCAACATGTTCGTCCACTAGACGGGAAAGACACCGAACAATCATGATTCTAACTTGTTTATACAACGCTTTCTTCAGAATCAAACTTTATGAGAAGTCTTATAGAAACAGTATACAACAAGAAAGAACTATTCGTCTCCCATATCCACTATATCTTGTGTGAACGTCTAAAAAGTTTCTCTCTCTTGAAAAAAACAACCCGGCATATGCAACTTCCACATTCCCAGATCTCATACCTGCTCATAATGGAAGCACTTGTCGTCGGGTGGAAGAAAAAAAACCACGAG
>KZ072967.1:60275-72131 GCA_002091845.1 Anopheles cracens | reverse complement strand
AATTTTCCAACGCCTTTTCCACTGCGAATCACACGGATCGTTTATCATAGCGAAAAGAAAAATCGTCGAAAAAAGTACAAAGCCCTCTCAAACGGCAACATTCTGCAGCTTCGCCGCCAACAAGCACGATTTACCACCACCGACCAGCGTTTTATTGAACTCCGGCCATATTTCAACGGTTTTTCCACCCACCTACACACACAACACACACACAGTCTATCTCTTTCCCGCTGCCACATCTACACGAACACGCGCCCGAATTGACAACGGCCCAACTAGGGTTTCTCCGCGTAGGCAAATGCAGGCAACAGCCCACTCATGGCTCGGTTTCCGGCTTCGGGCCGAGCTGCTGGCCGAGCGTGCTGGACGCTTGGGCAGGCATGTGGGCCAAACATTTGCCACCCTCATCACCACCCCCACTGTCGACCGGTCGTTTGCAAAAACCCAAGTACGCGTGAGATGCACGGGGCCCGCCGGGGTAACTGGATCATAAATTGGGTTTTATGTTTCTATCCTTCATCGTTTCGCCACGCGGCGCATCCCGCACGGGGAGGTGGTGGTGCAAGGCCACTGCACTGGGATGCTGTAAAGCATAAACATTGCCAACGTCGAAGCCGAAGAGTTTTGGCAACTGGGACATCGATCCGTTGATTTGATCCATCCAAGTTCGCAGGTCTTTAGAACGTTCAGGAAATACAAAAAAAAGCAGGACATGCCCGCAGAAGGGGTTTCAAATCGTCAGACGTCAGTGTGGGCCCTTTTTCCGTGGCATTTACCATCACCCGGAGGTCGAGATCGAACGTGTCCGCACCGAACACTTCCCGGGTGTGTCATATTCAGCCCTTTTAGTAGGCTTGTTTGTTGAAAGCCTCGCTTGTCCTGCTCCTGTGTGTGTGTGTCCGTGTGCATTATCCACCATCATCCCGTGTGAACCGTTCACGGTAACGGTTTTACTGGTCGCAGGTTTATGCTATTTTCCACCATTTTCCACCACCACCAGCACGCCCTGTCGACGGTGGTGGTGGTGGTGCTATTTTCGAATGGTTCAAAGTACCGCCCGAGATGCTGCCAATATGTGCGGCCGGGCGCACCCACACATGTCTCGCCGCGTGGGACAGAAATCCGCCGTCCGACGGCGACACTCGCCGGAGCTTTTCATGTAGTTTATGCCCATTTATCGAACCAAACACCATCCCGGCCCGCTCAAAGTGATTACCTTTTCCACGGGCAATCCTTTTTCCTTTCGCCGCCGCGGCGGGCGGATATTTATAGTCCTCCGGAGAGTGGCGGCAGCAGCCATCGCGCAAGGAGTAAGCCGCCCGACACGATAATGGCAAATCCGACTCGGCTCGGATGCCTCGGTGGCGTGTGAGATGGAACGAAATTAAATAAAAAAGAAGTATGATACACGTCCTGCTGGATGGGACTCGCCCGCCCCGTTACTTAAGGTGCCGCAGGGTTCAGGCTCGTTCGACTCATTCGACTCGTTCGCTTGCTCGAGACCAGAGCAGAATCTGTGCCTATGATCAGTCTCACTGGCTGCTTACCGTCACCACGGAGCAGAAGCGCTAATCTCGACGTACATAAAACGAAAATCTACGATGAACTGGGATTGGGAAGTCACAAATGGTGCTCGGGAGAAAGAGAGAGAGAGAGAGCAGGAAGTGTAGTAGCTTTTCTGCTCTAGCCTAGCTTCGCTACCCGGTATGGCGATGATGGAAGGGGTTGCCCGATGATGGGTGGGCTGAAAATGAGGCACAGAATCATCGTCTGCTCGACGAGTTAAGGCGACATGAAAGCGCCGACACACGGAGGCACGGCAGCTACGGTTTGATTGAGGATGATTTGATTATTTTCTCTTTAAGATGGGTCGGGCTGCCGGGAGTGGATTTAAGGTGCACTCTACGCTCGACGCGAAGTGGAACATGCCACGCCGATAAAAGGCACATTTTTAAAGCCCAACTTCACAGGATGTGTTTGTGCCTTTGAACTGTGGGGAAGTTTTCTGCTTCAAGAGTGGGGCTTCAAGCGGAAATTATGGAGAGCGGAACTTGAAGAGCGTTGGCTCATGAAATAAACTTAGCTAGCTAGAAATTAGCGCATAAAAAAGCTTTCGATGTATGTTTTTAACACTTACGGTGAAATGAACCGAATACTCCTTTGGTGCAAATCGTGGTGTCAATTGACACCTAGAAGGCTAGTTTTGGCAATTGTTGACCGATTGAGCTGAAATTTTCACCAGGTGTGCGCAAACTATCCTAGTTTTAGAATCCGTCGAGTTTTTGACCCTACCTACTTCCGTTTTCTCCCCAGACCCTCTGAAGTAAAAATCCGCCGACTTCAAAAATTTTAAACCCTTCAAAACTACAATTAAAAATTTTTGGAGCCCAAATTCCATGAAATGGCATATAGGGGCAGTGGTCCAGGACCTACAATAAAAATTTAAGACTTTTCCGATCAAAGATGTACGAATGACTTCACTTTATACCTCAAAAGAAGAAGAAGAAGAAGAAGAAAATTCGAAAATTCATGTTTTCTGCTTATAATTCGTGACATTTGGTATTCAAATTACGTTTTTATTGTGCATTATGCTTTTACAAGTCATAATTGATAAAGTCTTGTATTATTTATATAGAAAAACACTTTTTATTCGGTCTACACGATTTTCCATAGCTTCTGCAATTGACACGTAACTTTCTCTATGAAAACACTGTGGGAGTGGATATTCATAGTGATGCCATTTTCACAATTTTGATCGGAAAATTTTTAAATTTTTTTCGTAGGTTCTGGACTACTGTTCCTATATACCATTTCATGGAATTCGGGCTCTGAGAGTTTTTACGTATAGTTTTGAAGGTTTTTTAAATTTTGACGTCGGCGGATTTTTACTTGAGGGGGGCTGGGGAGCAAACGGGAAGGGATAGGGTTACAAACTTGATGGATTATAAAGCTAGAATAGTTTTCGCACAACTGGTGAAAATTTCAGCCCAATCGGTCAACAATTGCCAAAAATAGCCTTCTAGGTGTCAATTGACACCATGATTTGCACGAAAGGAGTATCAAGTTGTATCTCAGAAATTTACGGATTTTAAATTTTTTGAAAATCTTTAAAAAAAAATTTGCAAGAATATAAGACTTTGGGTGGAAACCGTTTGTCAATATCTCTATCGGTTTTCGTGTTATCGAAGCTCAAATTTGCAAAAGTGTCAATTGACACCAGATTTGTCCGTTAGTGTTAACAACATACTTGTCTTCATAAAAAAAATTAGGGTTTTAGGGAAATAATTTTTGGAATGATTGAATTTTTGTTGGAACTCACGTTCAGCATTAGCGAAACTCAGTAGTATCTTGAACTTTTTTTACTTTCTTAACAACAACAAAATAAAATCAAAACAACGCCTATGAAGCTAAAAAATGAGGCTTTAGAAATCCATTATTCCATCCATTAAATAAATTGTCCAACAAATATTTATTGCTGTATTTTACGATCAAAAAGGATATAAAAATCATCTCATCAGGACAACAATACTCCAAAGTCTTTGTTTCAAACCACTCTGAATTCGCACCGCCATACTCGCGCAATGAAAATGGAGCTCTTTGACCTTTGAGCACTCATCTCGAGCCAATCCATGCGCTCCATTCAGGTCGGCCAGAACGAACTCCCGAAATGACGCTGGTGAAAGTGGATCTCTCTCTCTCCCATTGTTTACCCGTCTGGCTTGTGTAGCCATCATCGCGGCCGATTTTGATAAACGCAGTAGAAACGTGCCAAATAAAACCGTACGGGAATGGTGGATCACACTGGTCCGCCCCGCTTTCCGGTGCGTTTAACGACCAGCATTGATTTTTAGCGCACTTCGCACATTTGTTGACGGACATTTCGCTCACCTTCTGGCGATTTCACTCATAAACCGACCGACCCGATGAGCCGGCTGCTTTCCATCCATCATCGATGTAGGTGGAAGTTTGCAGAGTTTGAAGTGAAAGCAGGGGAACACTGAAAATGGCGTTCGGTACACACGCGGTACACGGTGGCAATTGGCTACACCTGCGGCCGCCAAGCGCGTGATGCGCAGCAAGATCGATGGTGCATCGAAGGAAAAAAATGAGCCAAATAAAATAACTGCCGCAGTCAATATAACTCGGCACGGGGCGCACGCACGATCCGGTCGTTATTTACGATCGGTGCTGCGGTCTCGATGCCTCATCACCACCCCCCCAACCGGTGGTGCCACGTACGCAACAAAAGACTGTGTGAATTGATCGCCGATGGTGGGGTGGCCCGAATGTTTATGAAATCGTCCCATCGGCCGCCCCATATTGCCAAAAGGGATTCCTACTTCGGCCGGCCGTAAAACGCATCTTTACGCCGGGGGAGATGATCGTAAAAATATGAAATAAAGGTAAATAAACGATGGTATAAAAGGGAGCGAGCAAATTGTTGCCCCGTGCGAGCCGTGTTTTCGGTCGTTCCGGGGCTTTGATGTGGATTTGCGGCGATCGTGCGCGTTTTCGGTTCCGCGAACCGTAATGAACATTGTGGGGTGCTATTTTGGAATATTAAACTGTTATCGCACAATGCGGAGGGAGGAGAGGAGGTTGTTTCCACCCATGGCGCAACAGCTCATTAAAGGGTTTTTGTTTACAAACGTAGCGTAGGCGATGCAATCCCAACCAATCGCTTCAATCGAGCGTCAAGCGGACGGCATTTTCCTGCAGCTATCGTTTCCAATCCGAGCACGTACAAGCCCGTATTCAAAGCGTTTTCACATTTCCATCCACAGACACACGCACAGATCCAATAGCGAAAGGATACGCACGTTTGCATAAAAAAAATTAGGGTTTTAGGGAAATAATTTTTGGAATGATTGAATTTTTGTTGGAACTCACGTTCAGCATTAGCGAAACTCAGTAGTATCTTGAACTTTTTTTACTTTCTTAACAACAACAAAATAAAATCAAAACAACGCCTATGAAGCTAAAAAATGAGGCTTTAGAAATCCATTATTCCATCCATTAAATAAATTGTCCAACAAATATTTATTGCTGTATTTTACGATCAAAAAGGATATAAAAATCATCTCATCAGGACAACAATACTCCAAAGTCTTTGTTTCAAACCACTCTGAATTCGCACCGCCATACTCGCGCAATGAAAATGGAGCTCTTTGACCTTTGAGCACTCATCTCGAGCCAATCCATGCGCTCCATTCAGGTCGGCCAGAACGAACTCCCGAAATGACGCTGGTGAAAGTGGATCTCTCTCTCTCCCATTGTTTACCCGTCTGGCTTGTGTAGCCATCATCGCGGCCGATTTTGATAAACGCAGTAGAAACGTGCCAAATAAAACCGTACGGGAATGGTGGATCACACTGGTCCGCCCCGCTTTCCGGTGCGTTTAACGACCAGCATTGATTTTTAGCGCACTTCGCACATTTGTTGACGGACATTTCGCTCACCTTCTGGCGATTTCACTCATAAACCGACCGACCCGATGAGCCGGCTGCTTTCCATCCATCATCGATGTAGGTGGAAGTTTGCAGAGTTTGAAGTGAAAGCAGGGGAACACTGAAAATGGCGTTCGGTACACACGCGGTACACGGTGGCAATTGGCTACACCTGCGGCCGCCAAGCGCGTGATGCGCAGCAAGATCGATGGTGCATCGAAGGAAAAAAATGAGCCAAATAAAATAACTGCCGCAGTCAATATAACTCGGCACGGGGCGCACGCACGATCCGGTCGTTATTTACGATCGGTGCTGCGGTCTCGATGCCTCATCACCACCCCCCCAACCGGTGGTGCCACGTACGCAACAAAAGACTGTGTGAATTGATCGCCGATGGTGGGGTGGCCCGAATGTTTATGAAATCGTCCCATCGGCCGCCCCATATTGCCAAAAGGGATTCCTACTTCGGCCGGCCGTAAAACGCATCTTTACGCCGGGGGAGATGATCGTAAAAATATGAAATAAAGGTAAATAAACGATGGTATAAAAGGGAGCGAGCAAATTGTTGCCCCGTGCGAGCCGTGTTTTCGGTCGTTCCGGGGCTTTGATGTGGATTTGCGGCGATCGTGCGCGTTTTCGGTTCCGCGAACCGTAATGAACATTGTGGGGTGCTATTTTGGAATATTAAACTGTTATCGCACAATGCGGAGGGAGGAGAGGAGGTTGTTTCCACCCATGGCGCAACAGCTCATTAAAGGGTTTTTGTTTACAAACGTAGCGTAGGCGATGCAATCCCAACCAATCGCTTCAATCGAGCGTCAAGCGGACGGCATTTTCCTGCAGCTATCGTTTCCAATCCGAGCACGTACAAGCCCGTATTCAAAGCGTTTTCACATTTCCATCCACAGACACACGCACAGATCCAATAGCGAAAGGATACGCACGTTTGCATAAAAAAAATTAGGGTTTTAGGGAAATAATTTTTGGAATGATTGAATTTTTGTTGGAACTCACGTTCAGCATTAGCGAAACTCAGTAGTATCTTGAACTTTTTTTACTTTCTTAACAACAACAAAATAAAATCAAAACAACGCCTATGAAGCTAAAAAATGAGGCTTTAGAAATCCATTATTCCATCCATTAAATAAATTGTCCAACAAATATTTATTGCTGTATTTTACGATCAAAAAGGATATAAAAATCATCTCATCAGGACAACAATACTCCAAAGTCTTTGTTTCAAACCACTCTGAATTCGCACCGCCATACTCGCGCAATGAAAATGGAGCTCTTTGACCTTTGAGCACTCATCTCGAGCCAATCCATGCGCTCCATTCAGGTCGGCCAGAACGAACTCCCGAAATGACGCTGGTGAAAGTGGATCTCTCTCTCTCCCATTGTTTACCCGTCTGGCTTGTGTAGCCATCATCGCGGCCGATTTTGATAAACGCAGTAGAAACGTGCCAAATAAAACCGTACGGGAATGGTGGATCACACTGGTCCGCCCCGCTTTCCGGTGCGTTTAACGACCAGCATTGATTTTTAGCGCACTTCGCACATTTGTTGACGGACATTTCGCTCACCTTCTGGCGATTTCACTCATAAACCGACCGACCCGATGAGCCGGCTGCTTTCCATCCATCATCGATGTAGGTGGAAGTTTGCAGAGTTTGAAGTGAAAGCAGGGGAACACTGAAAATGGCGTTCGGTACACACGCGGTACACGGTGGCAATTGGCTACACCTGCGGCCGCCAAGCGCGTGATGCGCAGCAAGATCGATGGTGCATCGAAGGAAAAAAATGAGCCAAATAAAATAACTGCCGCAGTCAATATAACTCGGCACGGGGCGCACGCACGATCCGGTCGTTATTTACGATCGGTGCTGCGGTCTCGATGCCTCATCACCACCCCCCCAACCGGTGGTGCCACGTACGCAACAAAAGACTGTGTGAATTGATCGCCGATGGTGGGGTGGCCCGAATGTTTATGAAATCGTCCCATCGGCCGCCCCATATTGCCAAAAGGGATTCCTACTTCGGCCGGCCGTAAAACGCATCTTTACGCCGGGGGAGATGATCGTAAAAATATGAAATAAAGGTAAATAAACGATGGTATAAAAGGGAGCGAGCAAATTGTTGCCCCGTGCGAGCCGTGTTTTCGGTCGTTCCGGGGCTTTGATGTGGATTTGCGGCGATCGTGCGCGTTTTCGGTTCCGCGAACCGTAATGAACATTGTGGGGTGCTATTTTGGAATATTAAACTGTTATCGCACAATGCGGAGGGAGGAGAGGAGGTTGTTTCCACCCATGGCGCAACAGCTCATTAAAGGGTTTTTGTTTACAAACGTAGCGTAGGCGATGCAATCCCAACCAATCGCTTCAATCGAGCGTCAAGCGGACGGCATTTTCCTGCAGCTATCGTTTCCAATCCGAGCACGTACAAGCCCGTATTCAAAGCGTTTTCACATTTCCATCCACAGACACACGCACAGATCCAATAGCGAAAGGATACGCACGTTTGCATAAAAAAAATTAGGGTTTTAGGGAAATAATTTTTGGAATGATTGAATTTTTGTTGGAACTCACGTTCAGCATTAGCGAAACTCAGTAGTATCTTGAACTTTTTTTACTTTCTTAACAACAACAAAATAAAATCAAAACAACGCCTATGAAGCTAAAAAATGAGGCTTTAGAAATCCATTATTCCATCCATTAAATAAATTGTCCAACAAATATTTATTGCTGTATTTTACGATCAAAAAGGATATAAAAATCATCTCATCAGGACAACAATACTCCAAAGTCTTTGTTTCAAACCACTCTGAATTCGCACCGCCATACTCGCGCAATGAAAATGGAGCTCTTTGACCTTTGAGCACTCATCTCGAGCCAATCCATGCGCTCCATTCAGGTCGGCCAGAACGAACTCCCGAAATGACGCTGGTGAAAGTGGATCTCTCTCTCTCCCATTGTTTACCCGTCTGGCTTGTGTAGCCATCATCGCGGCCGATTTTGATAAACGCAGTAGAAACGTGCCAAATAAAACCGTACGGGAATGGTGGATCACACTGGTCCGCCCCGCTTTCCGGTGCGTTTAACGACCAGCATTGATTTTTAGCGCACTTCGCACATTTGTTGACGGACATTTCGCTCACCTTCTGGCGATTTCACTCATAAACCGACCGACCCGATGAGCCGGCTGCTTTCCATCCATCATCGATGTAGGTGGAAGTTTGCAGAGTTTGAAGTGAAAGCAGGGGAACACTGAAAATGGCGTTCGGTACACACGCGGTACACGGTGGCAATTGGCTACACCTGCGGCCGCCAAGCGCGTGATGCGCAGCAAGATCGATGGTGCATCGAAGGAAAAAAATGAGCCAAATAAAATAACTGCCGCAGTCAATATAACTCGGCACGGGGCGCACGCACGATCCGGTCGTTATTTACGATCGGTGCTGCGGTCTCGATGCCTCATCACCACCCCCCCAACCGGTGGTGCCACGTACGCAACAAAAGACTGTGTGAATTGATCGCCGATGGTGGGGTGGCCCGAATGTTTATGAAATCGTCCCATCGGCCGCCCCATATTGCCAAAAGGGATTCCTACTTCGGCCGGCCGTAAAACGCATCTTTACGCCGGGGGAGATGATCGTAAAAATATGAAATAAAGGTAAATAAACGATGGTATAAAAGGGAGCGAGCAAATTGTTGCCCCGTGCGAGCCGTGTTTTCGGTCGTTCCGGGGCTTTGATGTGGATTTGCGGCGATCGTGCGCGTTTTCGGTGCCGCCCACCGTGATGAACATTGCGGGGTGCTATTTTGGAATATTAAACTGTTATCGCACAATGCGGAGGGTGAAAAAGCTGGTTCCTTTCCCGGAATCGGCCTAATCCTACCACATTTTTCCCTCACCCAGTACCAGATGTTGTAGGAAAACCAAACCCTCCACTCATTAGGCCAAAAAAAAGCGATTCGAAAAAAAAACAATCCTCAAACATCCGCCTAATGAGATGCCGATTGACGCAGGAGTCGTTTGATCGGCCAGATACACACAGGCCGCAAGCCACGGCGATACCATCTGTTCGCTGGCGATCGTTTTTCCGCCGCCAATCTGGTAAAATGCGGCCCGGTTCACAGTGGTGGTGGAAAATCGCTATCGCCCGTTTATTTGCCCGAACGAAATAGATCACCGGGCCCCAGGTCGGGTTGGCTGATCGATTTTCCTAGCAGCAACAACAACAAGCGAGAGAGAGGGAGAGAAAGAAACCCGCAAATCGAATCGATTTTCACTTTGATTAACATCTCAGCGTGTGATTTCCGTTCGCGATAGTCGTTTGCATCCGATCCAGTGTGCTCTGGCGGAGCACAATGAGGCTGTCGGCGCGTCTCGACGCGGAAAGCAAAACCAACCTTCAAAACACCCATAAAGGCGAAGAATGAGCATGATTTGGGGAGAAAAAACGGACGGACTCGAAAACCAACCAAAGAAAGAAAAAAACGCAAACGCACGCACACACCCAAACCCAGCCCCGTTCGAGATCCTGTCTGCGCTTTGAAATAGAATCAAAATGTTGGTCCTGATTTTAATAAAAAAAGCAAACTATACAGTATTTTCGAGTATAGTTTTTGCTTAATATTTTTCGTTTGATTTCGCTTTCAGTATCGTCAATAATTCTCTCTTAGTTTGATGTTGTCCATCTGATTGATTTGGCATCAATTTCGTTTCTTTTCTTCAATCTCCTCTGCTCCTTACTCAATTTATTCTATTGAGGCAAGTTTTCTTATTTCAGTATGTGTACTTTTGATAAGGTTTTCCTTTAGACCGCTTTTCACCTTTGGTTAGGAAGAGAGTTTTAACTTCTCTTTTAGAAAGGTTTGCTTTAGCTCTTTATTTATTAGGTTTTGTCGTTTGAACAGGTATTCTTCTTTGAACAAATATTCTCCTTCACACGAGTGTTCTCTTTTAGATAAGTTTTATTATTTTAAAAACATATTAGATAGCATATGAAACGTTTTCTTGAAACTTAAACCTTCATGCTGTCACATACCAACTTTGTAAATTTAACAAAATATGAGGCACATTTGTATCTTTGAACGGATCGACAAAGGATCTAACTCCTTTTTCACATAGTCCTGAGACTATGTGGAAAAGGTTTCGATAAAAGTAAATTCGTTTAAAATTTCAACTGAGACAAATATTGTGGTTTTGGCACATATTTCCGAGATAAATATTTCGCATCAATAGTGACATTGAGCCTCATAATTCTCATGTCCATAGCCTAGAACATGTAGATTTATCCTTGAAAGAAAAAGGCTGACAACGACGAAAAACTTTCGTTAAGTTTACCCCCTTACAAGCACGGCTTTCTGCGTCTTACCTGAAAAAGCTGGTTCCTTTCCCGGAATCTGCCTAATCCTACCACATTTTTCCCTCACCCAGTACCAGATGTTGTAGGAAAACCAAACCCTCCACTCATTAGGCCAAAAAAAAGCGATTCGAAAAAAAAAACAATCCTCAAACATCCGCCTAATGAGATGCCGATTGACGCAGGAGTCGTTTGATCGGCCAGATACACACAGGCCGCAAGCCACGGCGATACCATCTGTTCGCTGGCGATCGTTTTTCCGCCGCCAATCTGGTAAAATGCGGCCCGGTTCACAGTGGTGGTGGAAAATCGCTATCGCCCGTTTATTTGCCCGAACGAAATAGATCACCGGGCCCCAGGTCGGGTTGGCTGATCGATTTTCCTAGCAGCAACAACAACAAGCGAGAGAGAGGGAGAGAAAGAAACCCGCAAATCGAATCGATTTTCACTTTGATTAACATCTCAGCGTGTGATTTCCGTTCGCGATAGTCGTTTGCATCCGATCCAGTGTGCTCTGGCGGAGCACAATGAGGCTGTCGGCGCGTCTCGACGCGGAAAGCAAAACCAACCTTCAAAACACCCATAAAGGCGAAGAATGAGCATGATTTGGGGAGAAAAAACGGACGGACTCGAAAACCAACCAAAGAAAGAAAGGGGAGTGGAATGGAAAATCAATGTAACAGTTTCATAGTAGAGGAAATCGAAACGAAGCACGGACAGCGCAACATAAAATGGTACATCACGTAATGGCGCCGACGGCTGGCTGGAAGGATGTTTGTGAATCGAAGTTTAAATTTAATGCTTTAATTAGGAAAATATATGAAATAGAATCAAAATGTTGGTCCTGATTTTAATAAAAAAAGCAAACTATACAGTATTTTCGAGTATAGTTTTTGCTTAATAATTACCGAGCCTACGACTACCGTCAACAGTTTCCTTCTTGTAGTTCAATAGTTCAATAAAAGACTTTCACCTGAAAAAAAAACTCGACTCATTTTTAGTGAAAATAAAGAAAATAATGATTTACTGATTTTTTGCGTAACC
>KZ072967.1:1755-11844 GCA_002091845.1 Anopheles cracens | reverse complement strand
ATATATTTATCACATCCCAAGAATCCTCTAATGAGTCGCAGCTAATCAAATCACCAAACAACCCAACTCGTAATTGATTCCATTCCCTTCGATTTCACCGTATTACGATACAGCCGTCCCACACCCAACCGTCCAACTTAAACTAAACATGATTATATCTAAATAATGAGGTCTTTCACTCGCCTGCTCGGCTTTTGCGGCTCCTCTCGACCGAGAACGTGCAATAACTGGATCCAATACCACACCACTCATCTGTTGCAGTGGGGTGCCCAGCATTTTCCGAAAAAGCCAAGAAGTTAGTCGCCCATTAGCCGGCGGCGTGTTTGTTTTGGCAAGCCGTAACGAACAAATTTGAAAGTATATTTACTTCGTCTCACTTTCCCAGCGACGCAGTAGCAGCACACACGCACATACCCGGGGTGAAACACAAGTTGTCGTACATCGTCTACTCTAGATGCGGTGGTCCACATGTTCTATGCAAGCAGCAAGCTTTTTTCATGCCTTTCGGTGCCTCACCTATCAGGCACATATCATACCGTTACAGCACGCATCCTTTCTCCGACCACGGCCGAAAGGGGGACGTGCGTGCTGAGAGGGAGCCGGTAATGTCTCCCCGTGGGTGATGCGATATACTTGAAAACACACTCAACACACCGAAATGTCTACCCCGCCGGGCACGACGGCAATCCGAGGCAGCAGCATCTGAAACTTCTCCGTGTTCCTTCGAGCAGGCCACTCCCATCTCGGCATCTTGTGTGGCGTTTGTCGGTGGCGTACGCAAAAGGTACGCTTCTTTAATTAAAACTTTCACCACCGACTGTAAAGCGGACGAGTAGCAAAAAACGGTAAGGGTAATGTGGGAGCCCTTTAACCCGGTTGCCTTAGAACGCAACTCGTGTGGAAGGCTCGAAGTCATGGCTAACTAGGCTCGGCTTTCGCTTACACAGCCAATCAGCCTCATTCACACACGCGCCCACACAGACGGAGGCAGAACTTGGTCAAAAGGATCGCTGTACGGCTTGTGGACTAGATTTCAAAGAAAACATCAAAGAGTGGTTGACTTTTAGAATCGTTCCGAAACCGAACGATTGCCCCACACACCAAAAGGGGCAATTCAGGAGATTGTGGAGAGTAAACTTGAGTATCGCCAGCAAGCCAGAGTCAATGAAATTGAACATTGTTTTCTAATAGTTTTTTATATAAAAATATAAGTAGTATTGACTTCGAAATTTCACCATTATTTATCTCTTCGAAGTTTTTATTTTATCTTCGATTGAATTTTATTGAAACCATGAGTTCGGGAAATGTTCATAAGAAATATTATTCACTCCGTTTTAATGTTTATTTGATGTTTGATGATGGCGAAGGTGTCATTAAATGGATCGTTAGGTCGTTTGCAAGCAATTGAATAATAAGTAAGATGACATTTTGAACTCTAAAAATATGGAAATCAATTCTTCGTGTTTTTACATTTGAAGTAATTTAGAATAACTCAACGTTAACAACATGTTCCTGTCATTCAATATCAATCCGTCGACGATGAAAAAATTTATTAATAAGAATAAGAAGAAGAAGAAGAAGCTCTCTCTCTCTCTCTCGGTCAAATAAATCACACCCCTTGCCTGGCGCGCCCGAGGATGAACGCTCGCAAAAAGGGATGACAAGTATCCTTCCTAAAGAATTGGGCTGCCGGGGCTGCTGCGGTGGCTAGCGTAACTTTAAACCTTGTCGTGTAAATTTAAACCATAATCATCAATCTAGAAATGTGGCGAGGGATGATTATTTATCGATCGCTGACAATATAAATGGCCCAAAAAATGGTTAAAAATAACGCAACGTGAATGAGAGCTCGAGGTATTAAACAGCACGGCGGGAGGAATGAATATTCTTAGATCCGGCGGTTTATTTATGTACCAATTTTATCCTTTTTATACTTTTTTGTCAGGAATAATTCGGCGAAGTGCTATAAAAAGAACACAGCCAGCATCTAGATCTAGATAAAAAAAGATCTAGATAAAAAGATCTTTAAATCCTAATATTAAGTTAATATAGTATGATCATAGTCAAAGTGTATCCATTAAACAAACCAAACCGAGTACATCACAACACACGCTTCAAAATGGCTTCAGCACGTCAAATTCACGTCTATTGCTGTGGCTTTCCACTTCAACTCTCAATAGAGCCGTGACGTTCGCCGATAGTTTCATTATCGTCGCGGAACGCCACCGAACCGGAGCCATGCCAATCAAAAGCTGAACAAACGACCTGGCGGGGCTTCGAAATAGTGAAGATTTCATTACGCGTGATTTACTGCTCCGGTGGCAGTTTTATGGCAGATTGATTTTCATTGCCTCCCCCCCCCCCCCCCCCCCCCCCACGCCTTCACGTTCACGTGCGGGGTTCGTTGTAGGTCGCAGATAAGTATTACATCGGTCCCTTTTTCTTCTCTCTCTCTCTCTCTCGGTCAAATAAATCACACCCCTTGCCTGGCGCGCCCGAGGATGAACGCTCGCAAAAAGGGATGACATGTTTGATGCTTTTTATTCATTTTTTGTTTTTTCTTTTAAATTATCAAATGTGCTAAGAACTAGTTCTTTTGATCCCTTTTGGTGGTATCTCTTTTGAAATTCAAAAAATCAGTGCAAGTTCACTGTTCTATTTTTTTTTATGTATACTTTTTTATGTATACTTATGTAATATATAATACAGAAAAGAGCCAAAAGAGAAAACTCTCTCTCTCGTTTTGCTATATAAATGTTACAAAAGACATAAAAAACAAGTAATTTACTACATTATTTATTTAATTTCTATTGCAACGGAAGTTTGATTACATGTTCTAATGATTTTATTAAAAAGTGGGGTTGGATGCGGTCGATTGTTTCTAAAGAAACCAATCAAACCAGAACAATCCGGCGTACGGGCGGGGCAATTGTTCGGCGAGACGTCCAGAGCGAGCTGGTGTGCGAAACGAGCGACGCAGGACGTGGCTGCCGTGTCTGGAAAAACGATTTCACCGGCGCTGCTTTTGTCTGGCGATGTGCAGAACACGCCATTTACTGCAGTTGCAGCCTACGTGTGGAGTGGGCTGAAGCGAAGGCTTGAAAAGCGAAATGAAAATGTAAAACCGGTCTCCACGAGCTTCTTCAACTAATTGGTACGAATAACTGCGAGCCGGGAATGGTGCTGGGAATGATAAAACGCACCATCCACTTACGTACTTACATTTTGCTTCAGAATTTTCACAACGGGTTGTGTAGAAAAATTGCTTCAAGTAATTTACTACATTATTTATTTAATTTCTATTGCAACGGAAGTTTGATTACATGTTCTAATGATTTTATTAAAAAGTTCGCGTTCCATAACCCCACCATTTTGTGTGATTATCCTGAAATGACTATCCTGCAAGGCGACACCGTGCAACACACCGTGCAATTCGTAATCAAATCAAACGAAATCAGTCGCTAGCGAAGTAACCCCGAGCTGCGTCATGCCAGCGTGCCAATGTGCAGTCGCGGCAATGGATGTAACCGCCACTTCGTGACATTCTAGCTGTGACCTACAAATTTTGCGAAGCACACCTTGCACGCGCAAGGCGAAAGGGTATCGAAATCGAGCTGGTTGGGCTCCCGTTTTCCTGCTTTGGGTAGGATGCGGCCGACTCGTATCGATTATTCAGTGTCGATTGTGGCAGTTGTAGTGGAGTGCCGTCTTTCGGGCTCATGTCGAACGGTGTCTTTCCCTTGTGTGGCTTGTACAGCTTGCTTTTTCGTGTGTGTGAGAGAGAGAGAGAGAGAGAGAAAGCACCGGGCAGATGTGTGCAGCTTACAACTTATGCTGGCTGTAGCGATTCCCCATCCCCCGGTGGGTATAAAAGGCGGCTTACGTGTTCATAAATTGTCCAGGGAATCCGGAGTGTTTCAGCGCCCGGTTCCCGGTCGCGCAAGGAAGTGCATGCACGGAAGTGCACAACGAAAATGGCATCGAACAGCACCGACGTGACGCTGCCACCGGCAGACTCGGACGCGACGGCTATCTCTCCCGTCTGTCCGCACCGAATGCGGCTTGTTTGACAATTTTTTAATGCCTACCATGATGACGACAGCAGCGAATCGAGGACGACTGGTCGTGTCTATTGTTTCGACTCGCACGAACCCTTTACGCTCGTGCACGTCTTTTGCAAACGGCCCGCCATTTGATCAGTACGGGGTTGGATGCGGTCGATTGTTTCTAAAGAAACCAATCAAACCAGAACAATCCGGCGTACGGGCGGGGCAATTGTTCGGCGCGACGTCCGGAGCGAGCGGGTGTGCGAAACGAGCGACCCAGGACGTGGCTGGCGTGTCTGGAAAAACGATTTCACCGGCGCTGCTTTTGTCTGGCGATGTGCAGAACACGCCATTTACTGCAGTTGCAGCCTACGTGTGGAGTGGGCTGAAGCGAAGGCTTGAAAAGCGAAATGAAAATGTAAAACCGGTCTCCACGAGCTTCTTCAACTAATTGGTACGAATAACTGCGAGCCGGGAATGGTGCTGGGAATGATAAAACGCACCATCCACTTACGTACTTACATTTTGCTTCAGAATTTTCACAACGGGTTGTGTAGAAAAATTGCTTCAAGTAATTTACTACATTATTTATTTAATTTCTATTGCAACGGAAGTTTGATTACATGTTCTAATGATTTTATTAAAAAGTTTGATGCTTTTTATTCATTTTTTGTTTTTTCTTTTAAATTATCAAATGTGCTAAGAACTAGTTCTTTTGATCCCTTTTGGTGGTATCTCTTTTGAAATTCAAAAAATCAGTGCAAGTTCACTGTTCTATTTTTTTTTATGTATACTTTTTTATGTATACTTATGTAATATATAATACAGAAAAGAGCCAAAAGAGAAAACTCTCTCTCTCGTTTTGCTATATAAATGTTACAAAAGACATAAAAAACAAGTAATTTACTACATTATTTATTTAATTTCTATTGCAACGGAAGTTTGATTACATGTTCTAATGATTTTATTAAAAAGTTTGATGCTTTTTATTCATTTTTTGTTTTTTCTTTTAAATTATCAAATTTGCTAAGAACTAGTTCTTTTGATCCCTTTTGATGGTATCTCTTTTGAAATTCAAAAAATCAGTGCAAGTTCACTGTTTTATTTTTTTTATGTATACTTATGTAATATATAATAAAGAAAAGAGCCAAAAGAGAAAAGTCTCTCTCTCTCTCTCTCGTTTTGCTATATAAATGTTAAAAAAGACATTTGACAAGTTTGTTGCTTTTTATTCACATTTTGTTTTTTCTTTTAAATTATCAAATGTGCTAAGAACTAGTTATTTTGATACCTTTTGATGGTATCTCTTTTGAAATTGAAAATTCAGTGCAAGTTCACTGATCTATTTGTTTTTTTATGTATACTTTTTATTTATACTTATGTAATATATAATAAAGAAAAGAGCCAAAAGAGAAAACTCACTCTCTCGTTTTGCTATATAAATGTTAGACATAAAGACATAAAAATAAAACATAGACATAAAAAAACAGTTGGAAAATCAACTATCCGTAGAACTCGAGAAATGCTAGCTCTAGCGAAAGAGCTTTTTATGGCTAGAAAAAATTAAAATGCACAAAATAATACAATTACAAACTGAAAAGAGCATTCAGATGAAACATTCCATTCAGCAAAAGTTTATGTTTGATTTCTGTGCAGACCGTGCGAACCAAATATTGTTTTTAATTGCTCTGAATTTTAATTGACTTCCTAGAACCCCATCAACGTTACCTTTGCAGGCACACGCCAGCAGACTAGCAAACGTTTGTGGCAACTTTCTCTCGCAAATCCCCTAGCTAATGGAACCGAAACCGAACCGAGTGGGTGAGTGATTAAATAGTCACTTTTGTTGGAAATTACATTCATCATTGATGTCGCTTGTTCGCCTGCAATAGCATCGCGCTTTCCATTTCCTACGGCAAGCCCAGTTAAGCTCCTGCGTCAGGATGCTCAGAATGCCACAGGAAGCGGGCTCAATCGGAATAATGAAATCTCATCCATCATACCAAAAACACACACACACACACACCGTCAAGAGGCAAATAATGGGTAATAAAAACCGCATCCGTTCGCTTCCACCCAGTCCGTGTTTGGAAATGGAGCAAAAGTTTGCCACCACATTCCACCCGGGCGGGAAGCAAGCGATGCGTGAAAACTACTTCCCTGCCTGCACCTTTTGTGTAGGTGGTTCCATTGCCGCGTGCGCGCACAAATTGAGATGCTCGGTTTTTCGGCTAGGTGCGATTAGTGGTGCGAAAACTTTTCACATGATGCTCCAATCCCGGAGGTAGTTCGCAAGCTTTCGCCCTGAGCTCGTCTTTGCAAACACGGGAGCACGCTCCACTTTGTCGTAAACATGCTTCCGTTCCGCTCATTGACTTCTTATGGCGTTTTCCCGGGGCCGATAGCGAGAGGGCGGAAATGACGAACAAGCAGAAGAAGTGATTTGTTCTTGTTATATCGATCTTGCGGGTGCCTTTTTTCCGTTTCTTTTTGGTGCTCCCGGGAGCTTTAACGTTTCGGGCCCACCGGGAGGGATGTTCTATCTGCGCTTATCGTCTTAGAAGGACGCGAAAGGACGTACGCTGCTCCCGGTGGTCGGTTTTCATTTCCACTTCCAATTTATTTCATCGCCAACGAACCGTGAAAGCGAACGCGACCACGCTACCCAACATATTGGATGTCATCGGTTCGGTGTATTTTGTTGCTTCGCTTTCCGCTCGCTATCTTCTCCGGGCGGTGCTCGCTCGTCACGGTTTCCACATCCAAAACGCACACAGCAACAGCCACATGCGAACCGTGTGAGTGATTGAGCCCGATTCCAGCTGGATATGTGACACTGGCAGCGGACTTTCGTCCGTTTCGACCGAAAATTCCCATTAGGCGAGGAGCGGGCTCGCACGAGGAGGAGAGAAACTCCTTCAGAGAGTTGAATGTTCAGCGCGCCGGAAGAAATTCATTGAACACTTGGCCGCTTCACTTGTCGACAGCGATGCTCAACAAGGCGAGACTTTATCGCCGTCGGTCCGGACTGCGCGAACATGATGGACCGTGTCGATTTTCTGTGTTTTTTTTTGTGTAGTCTTTTTCTCGACCTTCCCCCCCTTGTCGAAAGGCGGTTCGATACAAGCGGGAAAATGTTGGTATTTTTTACTGCCCTGTCCTCGTTCGTGCTCCACGCTGCCTCTTGAATACATTGTCGAGGAAAATCCTCCCGGTTTTCCACGCCTCTACGGCATTCTTCCGGCATGGGCGCTACGACAACATTCCTGTGTCTCTCGAGTGTGTGGCGGAGGCTCGGCAGCGAAAAGCCTCACTTGCGTGCGTGTGTGTGTGTGTGTGTGTTTTTAGTCAGCCGGAACCTGTTGCTCACGAATGGCTCACGAGGCTCAGCACTTGTACGGGTTGGGAGTCACGCTGCCACAGGGCTGCTTTTTTGCTGTTTGAATTTTACCTAAACTTATGAGGGAATAGCTAGCAGGAAACATGATTTATCTCTTACTTTTTTCCCAGACTCATGTTGAGAAACGTTCCCGTGAAAATTTGCTTGCAGGAATACACTTACCACGGAACTTTTCTAACCAGCTTTAGAAAATCTCGCACAAAAATTAAAATAAACATTTTCTACCATTTTAGAAACTGCAATAACTTTTCCCATCACGTTTCCAGCACTGTTCTTTGTTCGATCGGAAAGAAAAATCAACATTTCCACTCACACACACACACGCGCGCGCGCGTGCCGTTTCAGTTTCAGATTAATGATAAGCCACAGCACGCATACAATAACACTTTTTTTGGTTGTTAATTCAATTGGAGCATGCACCGGAGCATGCATCGCGGTCGTTTATCATGCGCCGCTTCGGCTTCTTCCGGTGCAGCGAATCGTTTGGATAAATATTTATCTTCCCCGTGCGCGTAAACAATGCAGCTGCATTTCACGAGTCACGAGTTGCGGGATGGTCTGCGCTTCCGAGAACCGCAAAGTGCTCGAACCGCGAGTGCGCTGGTTGTGAATTATGAGCTATGAAAAAGGCGTAAAGGGCGAGTAAAGGGAAGGCGCGGACGATGCCCGTGTGGCATATGGTTTTTTAATCGTAATTCGCTTAACTTCACCATCAGCTTTAATTAGCTGTTAACCTGTTTCATCGTTACAGCGCGCACGAACACGCAAAGGGCCATTTTTTTATCTTTCACACGGAAATGATAAATTGAACACGAATGAAACGGTTCAAGTCCCTAAGAATTGTGAAAGAAGTGTGGTGAAACTTGTTTTCGAGCGATTCACAGGACATTGTTGGCGTAACAGCTCTCAACATATTGTGTTTTTCAATGTGCTATAATCAAAATAAGACAACAAATATTTGTGAACCAGTAATTTTTTAATGGAAACAGCTTATTCAACGATTTACTAATAATTTTCGATGTGTTGTGTTGTTGCAGGATGTTTCCCTTACGAAGACTTATTTGAAAACAATATATATTTTAGAATTTTAAACAGTATCCTGGCCCAAAAGCTTTGCAAGCACGTGTAAATGTGTTTGAAATCATAAACTTCCGAGCTGCTAGCCAAAATCGATACAAACACCCAGAAGGGGCGCAACAAATGACACGTCCTGTCCGGTATTAACCACAGCGTCCCACTAATTAATGGCTCCAAATGGACGGCCTCCCCGTTCCTTTGCCCGCATTTTGAGTCCCATAATGATTGGTTATAAAGTTTTTACTACCAAAGTCAATCTCACCCATCACCCATTTCCCGGACGTTTGTCGACGCCTCCCGCCACCCGAGATCGGAGGGCCACGCTCCGACACCCGCCGCAGTGGGCCGTGCGTGAATAAATTACAAGCCCAGCTCGGGGTGCTACCCGGCCCACCACCCAATCTGCCTTCGGGAAAACGACCAAAAATAGTTCTCGAGCCGGCCACGAGCGATATTGATTCGCCGGCCGACCGCATTAATTCACTGCCGCATGACATGTTTCTTAGTCAAATTAAGACCCTGCTGTCGGGGGTTCGGCTACCTGTTTTTCACCCAAACACATGTGCGCCCACCCCAAGGTGCTGTCGTTCTACATAGACATGGGAAAAAGTTTCCCGATTTTCTGACTTCTGGATGATTCCGGGGTTTTGTTTTGGTTTCGTTTCTCGATGTCACACTACCTGTGAAGGTGTGTGCGTCTCCGGGACGTGCCATATGCCGCGAAGGAAGTGAGACAGTATGCGGGGAAACTGTGATAAAACATAACTTCGCTCAGTCCTGGAGGAAACCGGGGCCAGGATTTGTTCATTTCCCGCAGCGACACGAACGTTAGGAATTATTTATTCGAGAGTTTTGCTCATGCGTTGCGTTGCGTTGCGTGTGTCCCAGCGCATGTTCGTGACCGTGTTTTTCCTCCCACACCCGACTAATGCCGCCTCCTTCGATCATAATTCATGATGAACGGCTCAATTCTCACGCAGAAGGCCGCAGGGAGCGAGCCACTTATTGCGTAGGCCGTGGCGGTAACCTTTCTGGAAACCGAATTCATTTATCGGCATTATTATGACTGCGGCAGAAGTCGTATAAATACGCACCACGAGTGGGAGCCCGAGAACGGAAATAAATGCGCCGCTCGGAGTGGAAAATAATTATGCATTCTGATTGCATTTACCGTGAACGCAGGGCAACACTGCTCGTACATATTTAAATAAGTGGCCTGCTGTGGTGAAATATGATTATCTCTCTTTCTCTCTCTCTCTCTCTCTATTGCTGCTGTTATAAATACTACGTACATTCGGGGAACGTCGGAGCTTATGATGAAAGCTTTTAAGAGCCTTTTTGAAGCTGCAAACGATGCTTTGTTGCATTGGGAATTTAATGGCAATTGATGCTTTGATGGTACATTGGCAGCTGCAAAAGTCTATACTGATTGAAAATGTTCTATAATCTCTCTCAATACCTCTCTATAGATTGACAACGAGTTCTCTAAAATCTGCTGGCTGTTGGCTGGAATGCAATAAAAGTATCGACCAATTTAGTTTCTTTTGTGTAATTAATATATCTACA
>KZ072964.1:128316-140339 GCA_002091845.1 Anopheles cracens | reverse complement strand
GCGCACAGATTAATCTTGGCTTAACATCCGATCCGGAACACACCACTTCCGTGCATTCTTCCGGCGTGCTTTCGGTGGGCCGAGAGAACCGATACGGAGATGAGCGATCGCGGCCGAAACTGTTCGGCAGCCAAATATCGGAGCCGAAGATTAATGGGATGGGTTGGGGGAGAGAAAAAAAACTGAATGATTTCGATAGCGATGGGCCCCACCGGCCTCGCGCACTCAAGTACAAGGTGCGCGTGTGGATGAACCGGGCCGTTTGTTTGTGCGCCAGAACACCGCCAATGGCAAACCCGGGGCGGCAACGACCGCCCGTTTCATTGAGCGATTTGATTCGGACCATTTAGGCCGGACGATGATTGCAATTTCCCTTGCTAAACGATTCGAATCCCTATGGTGAGTGAGTCAGAGTGAGTTGACTCCCTCAAAGGAGTGGTTATTCCCATCTCTAGAATAAAGTTGTCCACTAAAAACGAACAACCTTAATCATTAATTTGAAACATTAATCAACAGTAAGGCAACATGTCTACTCTCGCATCAATGCTCCATCATTACCAGGGAGTTTTTGAAAAAAATGTATTAATTATAAGAAAAAAGAAAAAAAAGAAAGAAGAAAAAAGAAAAAAGAAAAAAAATGTATTAATTACCATGATAATAATGTCGTAAATTTTCATTTCATTTCATTCTGTCATTCATTCATGTCATTCTTTCATTATGCTTATTCTGTTATGTACATTTGATATGTTTTCCAAATCATTTGATATTTTTTATAATTTGAATGCAGCGAACAAAACAGGATGTATATGTTCTTTCAATATGCTTATTATTCCTTCAATTTTGTATCAATTTTGTTCTTACCAATTGCGTTTTCTTACACCTTATGGGTTATGAATGATTTATAGTTGATCTCTCTTCAGGTGTTTCTCAAACACCAAAGAATGTGTTTTTCACGCATTTTTTTAATGTCTTGAATCTGTACTTAAACCACCATCTGTACTGTTTTATATTTGTCGTACCTGTATTCTCTCGAAATGGACAAAAATGTGATCCAAATTGTAGCTCACCCTTCAGCAGTCTAGTGCCAGTTTTAATTGCATTTTCATAAATATGGCTTTTTTATTTTTATAGTTGTGGTTAAATCGTTCATCCCGCTCATCGAACAAGCCAGCGTCAACGTGCGTTGCACGCCGAAACGTGGTCGCTAAAAATAAACGAAACGCACAGCCAGTGACAGCAACAGATGGAAGCGTTTGCATGGGTCGCGCAGAAAAAAAAGAAAAGAAATGGCGCCACGCAAATGTGTGGTTTGCGCCTTTTTATGTATATTTTTGTTTTCGAACATGCTTTCTTTTCTGCTCTTGTTTTCCTTTTTCCTTGCTTGCTTGTAGCATTCCCATCCTATTCTGGTTTGCTTGTGTCGCCGTGCCCGGTGCGTCAACAAACGCGTACAGATTTGCGTACTTCGCGTACCGAGGTCATCGCGACGCATTCGAGTCAGCGACAGCGCACAGATTAATCTTGGCTTAACATCCGATCCGGAACACACCACTTCCGTGCATTCTTCCGGCGTGCTTTCGGTGGGCCGAGAGAACCGATACGGAGATGAGCGATCGCGGCCGAAACTGTTCGGCAGCCAAATATCGGAGCCGAAGATTAATGGGATGGGTTGGGGGAGAGAAAAAAAACTGAATGATTTCGATAGCGATGGGCCCCACCGGCCTCGCGCACTCAAGTACAAGGTGCGCGTGTGGATGAACCGGGCCGTTTGTTTGTGCGCCAGAACACCGCCAATGGCAAACCCGGGGCGGCAACGACCGCCCGTTTCATTGAGCGATTTGATTCGGACCATTTAGGCCGGACGATGATTGCAATTTCCCGAAATAAAGTTGTCCTCCCCACCAGCCTGCTAGTTCTACCATTCTCGCCCAGGGGGGATGGACGACGATAAATTAGTTGCTGTGATCGAGACCCGCCCGAGCGAAGGTGCTGCGAAGGAACACAGGAAGTGGTGCCGTTTTCATCAAACGCTATCGTGTCCCTTCTGCACGGCGACCTAGTCAATGGCATACCGTCAAGGTTACGCCAGGATGCATTTGCGTTCGATTCGGACGCTCTTTTGGCTGGGCGGCTAATAATACTTAGGCTGGGCGATGCATGTAAACACGGTCGTCGTGGTGCTCATCCCACGCGAGGATTAGCTGCTCGATTGAGGTAATAATCGGAAGACAAAGCAGGTTCTTTTTAGAAGGTAGTTAAGATGAGCGGTACTTTAAATCCATTTTAGACCTTTTTTGTATTGAAGGTATCGAAAACATGTATGAAACTGACCAAAAAGAGTGTTAGTAAAGCACTCCTGATGTGAAATAGAGGCTGTGAAAGAGGCTCACTCTTACTTAGTACATTTATTTTCTTGTACATACTCCGTGGCACCACGTGGAGCAAGTAAGACCACAGCGTTGCGATCCTCACTTTGAAGACAAAAAATCAATATGAAATAGCAATATCAAGATACTGGAGATATCAGCAAGACGTACTACGGTTTTAGCCATATTAGAGCACATTAGATGAAAGCGGTCTTCTAATTGACTTCTGGAAAAGTCTGGTCCACTAAAAGCCTGGTTCGACTCGAAGGGATTTGTGATCGCATGCGCCTCTTATTAGTTCTTTTATCTTCGATCTACTTTTAAAACTTCGATGCTGGAACCTGGAACAGGAACAGGAACATTTAAACGGGGTACCAGGGTTTGTCAACCAAACCAATTAAGGCTTGGTCAGATTAGAATAGAATTCATCTGTCACAGACGTTCGTAAGTACTGGAACAAAGTTTCTTCCTGTTTTACTATATCAAGTCAATTGCAGACATCGTTTTGGTTGAGTTGTAATGTTTTTTTTTATGATTTGCTGAGTTCTTGAACAAGTCAGTAATTTGCCAGATTAGTTAAGGACGATAACTACTTGAGAATTGCGTGCCGAATCTGTCACTCAAAGGGTAGAATTGCTCCTATTAAAATGTTCGATCTAGCTTGAGGTTTTTGTATTTTTGTGACCAAAAAGTATTGGAATACTCAAGAGCTGTCTCTCTCTCTCTCAATCTCTCTCTTTCTCTCTAGTAACCAGTAAAACGAGTAAGAGTAAGACTGAGTACGTATGTAGTCGTCGATCTACAGTACGACCCAGCGTCTATTCTTGTTAGTTTCTTTTTACGTAGTTCTCCTACCAAAAACACAATTCTAGAATGTACTACAATGTACTCTCAACCGTCTTCACCGGGTGACGATGATGAAAACCTCACCGTGCACAGAATGACAGCCTCAGCTAGTTGGTTTATCTGCTCATCACTCAAACGCTGCCAAACGAGCATATCTTTTCACCATTTATGGCTCATCTCTCGGCATGGTTCCCGTTCCCGAGTGGACCCGGTCGGCTAAAAGTACACAAAACAACGCGATAGAACATCTCGACCACCCTTTACTATTGCATACTTCCCTGACGCCATCACCATTGCCGAGTTGATCGCGATCACGTTTGCCAACATCATTTGCTCAATCGGCAGCACTGCGCACTCTGGGCAGTACGGACAGGGAAGTAAACAGTGACTTAATTTGGCTCGCTCGAGGCTTACGTATTTTAAACACCGGTGTCCGGGATTAATTAAGTCAATCCGGACAGTCTAATCCAATTGACACTTCGTGCGTCCGCTGAACAAGCACGATCAGGCGAGATGTAACCGATGTCCGAAACGGCTTCGGAAAACGAGACATCGGAATGCGATCGCTGGTGGACCGGCTGGTTCCGGGAGGCTGGATGTGGCCCCTCAAACAGACAAAATAAACCCTCGTTGGGCACCGCGTGGGGCATGCGAAATTCCTTCGACCGGTGCCAACGGCATCGATTTTCGGGTGACATTCAGCAGAGGGCCGGGCTGCGCCGACGCTGGCAGAGTTTTGACGGTCAACAAACGGTCACTGTCGTCGGGGCGTTTGTTGACACTTTGTGCTCGTGTTTTGTCAAACCGCACGAGAGGCAGCAACCGATCGGCAAGTGCGCAGTTGTTTTGCTTTTCGTTTGTGTTGCACCCGCTCCGTTGGCGGATCGTGCTCGATCGCGTGGGTACTTGAGGTTTAGTACACGCAACACCACCACTACCGACCACCGCTGGTGCTGTTGCATGTGTCAAAAGCGATCGTTTTGTTTTGAATTGATCGGTTCGCCTAACCTTCGGAATGTTTGCACGTGTCTGCGACTCTCGGTAGGCTTCCTCGATGAATAATAACAGCACACGGCTGTATGTGAAGAGGCATGTGGGGCGCAAAAGAGAGGCAACATCAATCGGAAGTACAAGGATGCAAAATTCCAGCTCAACTGCGTCACCGAATTCGGTTCTCGTTAATCATGCGCGCTAGAAATAGACACGCAAGTTGAACAACCGATTTTCGGTTGCCAAGATCGATCTAAAATCTCAATATTTTCGAAAAAAAACATTACACATATGTCGAAGCGTTTTTGGCCATCACTACCCTTGCGATAGTATCCCATAGTGACTGTAGAGGGCGCCACCGGTCTGTCGTGGCGTGCACGAGAGTCGAGCGTGATTAAAATAATAAGTAAATAAGATGTGGCTATCATAAGAATTCTTTTATTTTGCATAATTGCTCGGTACAGTAATATCATTTATGTTTATGTTAGTAAAATTATCGATTAGTATTGACACTAGATATGATTGAAAGTAGAATTTGCAATGCTTTCTTAACGAAATCTCTCTTTAATAATAGTTTTTAGTTAATTACCCAAAGTTTGTAGGAGGATATCTTACATGAGTTTTACTATTGAGTTTAAATAATTGGTCATATTGAAAGAGTAACATTTTCGCTTCCTTAGGATTCAATTGAACGATATATTTAAGCAATAATGATGCGTTTTCCCCCATAGTGCAAGCGTGTTTTTAGATCTGCAACTACCCTTCGTATTAATAATTTCGATTCGATCTTTTCTCCCCCCACAACCAGACATACCACCAGCGTTCCCGTACCGAGAGGTGGAAATTAAGCGCGGCGTCGATCCAAAACAGATATACGAGCTCAGCTCGGAGCTTGGCAGGTCAGTACCGAAGGCAAACAACGCCGCCGAAAGAGGTGTTGGGCCGTCTGTGAGGAACGAAACCACGGACAAGTAGTTGGCCGAACGCTAAAATTAGAACGCATCAGAACATCGTCGTCGTCGGTGTTGTCGTCGCAGCACGGGCTGCGGTCCGGTTGGGCGATTGTGTCCATCTTTCATCATCCGTTGACATGCTGCTCGGACCGTTCCGTCCCTGCCTAAGCCGGCTGGCCGTGTGCGGGGTCAAGCGGATTCCTTTCGCGCCGGAGGCAGCAGACCGGCAGAATGTTTTTCCATCCGCAATCGTCCACGTCGGTGGCACCTGTTAGACACCCGCACTGACCACTGTTGTGCGAGGGTATTTATGTGCGCCTAATCCACCGGGCGATGAGTGCGTGAGCTCACGTGGTACGGCGTCGTCGTTAACGTCTGCACCGGGCAAACGTGAGACCAGGTTGAATTGTACACGCAACACCACCACTACCGACCACCGCTGGTGCTGTTGCATGTGTCAAAAGCGATCGTTTTGTTTTGAATTGATCGGTTTGCAACGATGAAGCAGAAGATCCTAGCTAGGTGCAAACGGGTTGAGTGCTCGTTTTGTAACAGAGATGTTAATAACAAACTCGTCCAGAAGGTGCACAATGGGTAAAGTTCGGTCCAAATGTCAAGTGATACATTTTTTATATTTTACGTAAATATATTAATAAAACATAAAGTGGTTTATTAACTGATACCACCTTAAAACCATCGTTGAAGAATCCTTAATAAAAATATAAATGACAAATTAACACAAAGCAAATATAGTTCATTGAACTGTTTAAGCTGTCCTTTTTGCGTTACAAAGTGATCACACAGAAGAGTTGAAATGTGGATATTCAATTCGCCCCAGGTTTGCAGAGGCAAGCGTTTACCGCAAAAGCTTAATTAAATGAAAAATTGTATTTATTAATTACAAAAAGTTTTATAAGTTTGCATATAAAGTAGAAGTGATTAAAATAATAAGTAAATAAGATGTGGCTATCATAAGAATTCTTTTATTTTGCATAATTGCTCGGTACAGTAATATCATTTATGTTTATGTTAGTAAAATTATCGATTAGTATTGACACTAGATATGATTGAAAGTAGAATTTGCAATGCTTTCTTAACGAAATCTCTCTTTAATAATAGTTTTTAGTTAATTACCCAAAGTTTGTAGGAGGATATCTTACATGAGTTTTACTATTGAGTTTAAATAATTGGTCATATTGAAAGAGTAACATTTTCGCTTCCTTAGGATTCAATTGAACGATATATTTAAGCAATAATGATGCGGGACCATGAAAATGTCACAGGAAATTGACGTCGTATGGAGCAACGCACACTGCCCCTGCACAACGATTTTATTTGGGGTGACGGTCTCGCATTTACGGACCGATTACATTGGACAGTTTTTTTTATGGAATCTGACTGTCAAAGAGCTACTTTCGCTATACGAGTGTAGTTTTTGATAACGCGAATCCATGAAAGAGCATTCACACGAGTCGAACTTTTGATGACGAACCTCACGCACACTATTACTGGATAACCTTTTTTGCTTGAAACAGACTCGGCGAACTTTGCTCGACTCCTTTATACATTGACCAAAAAGGTTCGCAGATCGTACAAATTCGGGCAGAGTTCGACTTGTGTGAACCCACCTATTGGAGTCGGCGTTAATGGCGTGAATGAAATGTGCGTTTGACATGGTTTGGATAAAGGGCAACTCCAGTCCCACTAGAAATGCAAGTTAGGTACAAGGATCAAGATATAGGATCACTTTCAAAAACTTTCAAAAACTGAGTTTTGTTTTTATTGCTCTTGTATGATACCATTTGCCGTAGTTTTGTTTCGTAACTTTTCGATTTGATGATCGATCAAGAGGCCTTCCTGTTTGTTTTCATTCTTTAGGAACAAATTTAGGATGTAGAACATTACAAAAACATATATGATACCTCTTACTGATTTCTTTGATATCTCTTAGTAGTTGTTTGAGTTTTTATACAGATCTAATTTAGCAAGTTGTAAGGAATTTGGCAAACAATAAAGCAAGAAAGAGTTGCTTTATTGCAGTAAAGCCAGAAATAGTTGCTTGAATAGTAGTTCAAACAGTGAACTAGGCAAATTTAAGCAAACATGAAGAATATATACTTCAAACTTAAACAAAGCACTGTTGAATGCTAAATGAACTTGCTATTGTTGATATCAGTTTAAGTATTAGTCTTCTTCTATTCTTTGGAACTATGTTATCAGTGAGCGTAGCTGAGACTTCGATTTGTTGAAATTGATGAGCTGACAAACGTAAATAACTCGAGCAGAGAATGTCATGCAGTGTCCTATAATGGTTACTCGCTAGAGAGCTGGGCCCTCATAAAGAGATGTGTGTGTGTGCAATATGGACAAGTTGGATGAATATCTTTCAACCACATTGCTTGACCGGAATAAGCCAATATTTACTAGCCTGACGATGTAACATGTAGCTCTAGGAATTATGGGACCTACGATTAGGGCTGTAAATAAAGTCAGTAGAAAACTGACCGTCGATTAGGGTCGTCCTCGATTTTGTTGCGTACCGTGAAATACAACCAATAGTTTTAGCACTCGCCTGCCACCGTACTCTTCACCGTTCTCAACTCACTCGCTGCAGGGGAAAGTTCGGCGTCGTCTACAAATGCAAGGAAAAGTCGACCGGCGTCCGTCTTGCGGCGAAATTCATCCAGATCGTGAAGAAGGGCGACCGGCGCAACATCGAGCGTGAAGTGCACATGATGAACGTCCTGCACCACTCGAAGATCGCCCAGCTGTACGCGGCGTACGAGTTCGACCGCACCTTCTGCGTCATGATGGAGCTGTAAGTGCTTGCACCGGCACCGTGTGCCTCGTGGCCGGTCTCGCCCTAACGCGTGCATCCATAATTTATCCCCGCAGCGTCGAGGGCGGCGAGCTGTTCGACCGTGTGCTGGACGAAAAGTTCGTGCTGACGGAGAAGGCGTGCGCGATCTTCATGCGGCAGATCTGCGACGCGGTCGCGTACATCCACGGCAACAACATCATCCACCTGGACATGAAGCCGGAGAACATCCTGTGCCTGACGGAGTCCGGCAATCGGATCAAGATCATCGACTTTGGGTTGGCGCGCGAGTACGATCCGGACAACAAGCTGCAGGTGCTGTTCGGCACGCCGGAGTTCGTCGCACCGGAGGTGGTGAACTTCGAGGCGATCTCGTTCGCGACGGACATGTGGAGCGTTGGTGTGATTGCCTATGTGCTGTAAGTTTGTTTCGTGTGCCGGGAAGGTGTTGTCCGTATGACTAACGGTTGCGTTTTTGTGCAGGGTTTCCGGACTGTCGCCATTTGCCGGCGAGGATGACATCCAGACGATGGGCAACATCACGATAGGACGGTACGATTTCCTCGATGAAGCGTTCGATAACGTGTCGGAGGAGGCGATCGACTTCATCAACCGGTGTCTGGTGAAGGAGCAAAAGTAAGTGAGAATTAGAACACAACTAGAAGAGTGGAAAAGGCTCTCAAATAGCCCCTGAGCAAATTGCATACTGACGGTCCTGATTATGCTCAATCGCGCCAGACGGTATGCAATGTGCACTGCAACAACGCTTAGTAAACGCTTCATTTGCCAGTTTATAGGGTAATTCCCGGTCGGCAAGCTTCCGGGAGACACAATGACACGCACCAAACGATCATGGGAGATTGGGCCCTTTGCTGGGGAAGCAGGGTTCGAATGCGTCTGACTAGGAGACGCACTAACGTACGCGCAAGAAAAATGTACAGTTCCGAGTGTCCCGAGCGGAGAGTTTGTCGGTTACGGTGTTCCTCTTCCTTTAAAGCTTTTTTTGTTCTTTCTCCTTTGACTACCTTATATCGACATCGTGTGGTTCGCTGTCGAACCCTCGACAGGGAAGGGGGAAGCAGGACATACAGTTACGGAGCGCTAAACGGATGATGCGAAAGACGATTGCTGATTTATCGTAGAAGGTCTTAAAAGTACTCGTTTTTGTATTTTGTTTTTGTAAACGAAAAAAAAACCTTTTTCAAACAAAACAGATACCACGTAAGGCACACGGCGGGGTTAGAAGGAATTCCAATTCGAAAGACCGATAGAAATGTAGTACTTAAACTCTACAACGCTTTCAAGCTGGAAGGAACCGGTAGATGAAGGTCCACTGTGAAAGTCGATCGCCCACCGTGCCCTTGACGCAGAGATAGAATGAACTCATACTCATCTAGCGCTCACACGCTCTAGCAGCAAAGCGGTAAGGTAGATGCAAATGGCAGCTGCTGCCTAGTGACAGCTTAGTAGCCCATGAAACTGCTGCTGCCATGTTCGCGTCCGTTTGGTTTAAGGTCTTTAAGAGAAAAAGCTACTAGAGTCTAAGAGAACCTGCTGCAACAACATCTACTACCTAGTAAGAATGCACTAATCGCTGCTTAACCTGGTGATAACGAAAACAAAACCACGCTACTAATACATGCGCTTGGCGCGTCCGTCAGGTTGCTGATTAAACACGGTCGTGGTAGTAAGGGTGGACTAAGTGTACTCACTGTAACGCTCGTAACGGCGTAACGGTTCTTGGTTGTTTGTTTTTTTTTACAATTTCTTATTTCTGCTCTTATTTTTACAGCTTCACCCAGCGCTGCGGATGGAAATCGTAGAAACACTAGCGTAGAAAAATAAAAACACACGTAACATATGAAACTGGTAACGTAGTAACGTAGTAACCTAGTAACGTAGTAGTCATTATTCGTTTTCGACAGCAATAAAAAAGAACATGATAGCAATAGTCAACCGCTCGCCTGGTTCGAGGCTGCTGTGTGCTCGGTTTAGTTTTTAAAGAATATCTTTGTGTATTCGACAGTAAACGAATCTGAACGAATGGTTAGGCAAGCACTCGCTCCTTTTCTGACGCTCAGTATGCACACGACGCAATGAATGCGCGCCCAGATGTCTATTAACGACCAGAGCAAGCAGCTTTTATGGGCTTGTCCGGAAAACTAGGTCAACCCCCATAACGGGGACACATTTCCATAAATGGCAACAAAACATCAATAACAACAACAGTAATCCATTCTCGATGCTACACATGCGAGAAGAGACGAAAAAAGGAACCGCCGACGCTTGCTAAGATCCCATTCCGCATTTTGACTTATTTTGAAATGTGAAGAGCTAAGACGACGCTGATGTCTTACCGCCTACCGTGACGGTATGTTCCGTTTGTTTTTTTGTTAAGTTCTTTGTTCACTTTGGTGTTACGCTTTACTTACATCCTGTAGCCCATCAATGCTCGTATGCCCGGTTGCTTTGGTTTGCGATTTCGTTCCGAGTCCGGACTGTAATATAACGTGCTGATTTTTGTTTTTTTGTTGTTGTTGTTGCTTGTTTTCGTGCTAGTTTTTGGTATCTTAATCCCTTCGCTTACCTACATTCTGCTCCCCAATTCGACATGTTTGATTACAATAGATTGCACCGTCTCTTCCCTATCGAAAAACCCGCTCCGTTTTGTCTCTTCTAGAAGACAAAAACCGTTCTAGGCTAACGATGTTGCGTGTGTTTTTGTCTTCTTCTTTTGTTGCCATTTCGGTTAAGTCTACAATCTACCTCCGGCTACTAGTACTTGAAAGGGGGTTTCGTGTTCTTTAAAAATGCCTTTATTTCTGGAATTACCTACAATCAACGAGTGGTGTGAGTGTGTGTATGTTTTTCATTAATTATTTTTCTTTATCTTGTATCTTGCAAGTCGATTTGAAACGATTACGCTTTATTCACTAGTTGCTCTGCGTTCGCTTTAACCATAAATTTTCATTCGGTGTAGTAGGTGTGGTAGTGGTAGTAGACGTTGTCATGAATACCATTCGAGTGTACGTATGTGTGTGTTTAGGTGGTTGGGGGCGGGACCATCGTGTGTCGTCTAGTACATGTCTATTACCATCTCTCCCATATTTGTTTGGTTTTTCTTTTGCTATGTTCGGGGTGTTTTTGTTTTCTTTGTGGATTTTACGGCGAGATGAGAATATATCATTAACTTGTAACTTTACTTGTTCAGTTTTATTTAGACTTTTATTGGCTCATCGTTTGTTTTGCTTCATTTTCCAGCGATCGATTCCGCAACTCAACGCTACTTCTGTTGCGTCGCGTGTCGCACAACAACACGCGCGACACGCGCAACACACACACACACACACACGTGTGACTAGAAAACCCGCAGTGCATCGTTTTTTGTTAAATCGATTTTTGTGTGTTTGTTTTTTTTTGGTTTTGGTTTTTGTTGTTTTGTTGCTTGTTTGCTTGCTTGTTGGACACTACTAAACACTTACGGTAAATTATACTGCTTCCGCACACATTCGCATTCCCTTTCGTCCCCGTAACCTATTGGCGATATAACCAGCGAACACGTTCGTGTTCGGTGTTAACAAAATTTATGAACTGGTTTTATTTTTTTTAAACTTCAATCGCAAACCGGTGTTGCTTGCTGTTGTGTTAAGATAGGTTTTAACCTGCTTTTATTTTTTGTCCGGTTTGTTAAACTTTTGTTCATTGTTATTAGTGTGTTTTGTGTGTATGTGTGCTTACTAGCTCTATCACTAAGGGTAAAGTGCTGTATTTTGCTTACTTAGAAATAGAAATTTGTCACTTCAAGTGTAACTGGTAGTGTTGCGTCGGGCGCACACACTTCGTTTCCGTCGCGCCGCGTTCAGAACCGCGAAGGAGCCGGAAGGAAGTGGCCGTGTGGGTGGCGCCCCCTATTTCACTTACATGCTATCTAGATACTTAGATCACTACACGCACTAAACGAACGAACCAAACCGACCTGGTTACACTAACGCTAAACGAACGAACAAAACCAACCCATCGATTCGTTTCGCAAGAGAGCGCGTGAAAGAG
>KZ072964.1:88392-104987 GCA_002091845.1 Anopheles cracens | reverse complement strand
GTCAGCGTTACATTGCGCTTCATCACACTCAGCAGCGTTACGCGTCGCTACAAGCCGTTGACAGCTGTCAAAGCGTTCGCTATTAGTAGGCGCTGCTCCCTCGGGCACTGTGTTAGTGGGACGGACGAAACCACTGCGGCTCGACTCCAGCGGCTCCTTCGATCCCATCTCATTCGGTTGCGTTAGCTCGAGCACTATTGGCGGCTCGGTTGGGTCGAAGCGTTCGTGCGGCTGGTGCTCCCGGTCGTCATCCGTGGGTGCTTCGTTTTCGGCGTTGCTCTCTTCGTCGCTGGCTGCGGGCGGATGGGGTAGTTGCGCGTTAAGAGTTAAGAGTTAGCGTGTTTATGCAACTATCTCCGCAGGGCAAGGCAAAGCAAAGCAAACACCAACACAAGCAACAATATCGCACACCATTCTCCGCGCGTGGCTGGAATACACGTTTCTAGACCTAAAATGCCGCAACACACGCGCGGGTTCTAGCTCTCGCTCAGTAGCTCCGGCGATACCGCCTGCGGATCCATACGCTTACGGCAGGCTGTGGCGCACCAACACCGTGTTTTCATCATCACCATCGCACCATCATCATTATCGTCACGCGTTGTGAAGGGACGCATCGTTAAAGGGAGGGAAAGAAAGCACACAGTAGCGGTAAGGTAATGCGGAGGCAGGATTGAAGCGATGATCGAGTGAGATTTAGGTGGCAATTGTGTGTAGGTAATATAGTGTCTTATCCCCCATATGTCCGTATACTCTATATTGTCATGCGTGAGTGCGCTAGTGCTTGCTTGATGATCGACTGTAGTTGTAGCAGAAAAGATCTCTTTAGAGACATTGAATTAACCTAACATATTGATGCTAACGTTTTCAATGCAGTCTATGCTTGAAGTTTTGTTTTGAAGGTTTGAAGAGCTGAACCATGAAGTTCTAATAAATTATTGTTATGATTTGCTTGGAAAATTTGGTGAGCAATATAGCATCTGATTGTCTAATAACTTCGTTATATCTCTTAACCTGCAAGAGTAGCAGATTAGAATGTAGATTTCACGTCAGATCTTCTTTAAAGATATTGTATTAAAAAGACGTCTTGATACTAAAGTGTTGATTACAGATATGTAAAGATATTGCAGATGTGCTCCTTGTTGCAACAGAAGTATTAGCTCAGATGTTACCGAATCGTAGCAATAGTAATTGAGATTTTGTTGGATATGAACTTAACAGTCCTCTGGATATCTACTTAAAATATCTTAACTGATTGTAGTGTTGAATAAAGTGAGCGTTCGCAAAAGGATTTTCAGATTCAATGTACTTCTCGGTTGCGTCAAAGTAACCGATCAGACACAACAAAATGGATTGATGAGATATTCCTGAATTTCTATGTTGTACTATGCAAAGTTTTGTAAGTTGTGCTGATAGTAAATGTGTCCGAAAGAAGCAAATTAACCAGGAATTAGTTTTATGACTAGCATGGGGATTGAATCACTATTGAATGCTGAATCAAACTCCGATTCGCACCTTCAAGCTAGCATGATAAGACCTTAGCAAAGCGATTCAGCTGTAGATCTTGATGATCTTGCAATGTAGCTTGCATGGGGAATGTTTCGGTCGAGGGCAAGTTAAAGTGCAGTAATTGTATACTTCTGGAGCAGACTCTACCGTGTCTGAACGTGAGAACTACCAAACCGTTAGGCGATTTCAAAAACCGGTTAGTGCAAGACAAGAAGAATATCCACGCTACGGCAAACGTTTGTTACCGGCCAGTCTGAGAAGAGGGCCACAGTGTTGGTGGGATGTGGGGATGGTAGAAGGTAGCACAAAAACGAATCACTATCATTACTTTGTTGCTTCCCGAAGGACGTCCGTCGGCGTCGTGCTCGTCTGCGGTGGCGGTCGTCCTAACTGCGTCATCGTACTAGCTTGCGTCCCGTGGAGCAGGTGTCGGTGTGAGCGTTTAGCGTTTTGGATACGAAATATTTACACCGGGCCGAATGCTTCTAACTAGCTTATCCATAACAGTACGTAAATCGCCTTAGCTTAGCTGCCTTAGGAGCTAGAGGAACTAGATGGCGTACAAGGTGAACGCTCGGGCGTCTTATAGAGGGAACAGTATGCTCAGTTTGCTATCGCGATCTGAGAGAAAATTTTGGAGCAATCAAGTACCGAATGAACCGACACCATGGCCATTGTGCACCTTCTGGACGAGTTTGTTATTAACATCT
Organism: Anopheles cracens; assembly: GCA_002091845.1. Taxonomy (NCBI): domain Eukaryota; kingdom Metazoa; phylum Arthropoda; class Insecta; order Diptera; family Culicidae; genus Anopheles; species Anopheles cracens. The sequence goes on along the minus strand of KZ072964.1, from coordinate 102,771 downwards.
CTGTTACAAAACGAGCACTCAACCCGTTTGCACCTAGCTAGGATCTTCTGCTTCATCGTTGCAAACCGATCAATTCAAAACAAAACGATCGCTTTTGACACATGCAACAGCACCAGCGGTGGTCGGTAGTGGTGGTGTTGCGTGTACCAAACCTCAAGTACCCACGCGATCGAGCACGATCCGTCAACGGAGCGGGTGCAACACACACGAAAAGCAAAACAACTGCGCACTTGCCGATCGGTTGCTGCCTCTCGTGCGGTTTGACAAAACACGAGCACAAAGTGTCAACAAACGCCCCGACGACAGTGACCGTTTGTTGACCGTCAAAACTCTGCCAGCGTCGGCGCAGCCCGGCCCTCTGCTGAATGTCACCCGAAAATCGATGCCGTTGGCACCGGTCGAAGGAATTTCGCATGCCCCACGCGGTGCCCAACGAGGGTTTATTTTGTCTGTTTGAGGGGCCACATCCAGCCTCCCGGAACCAGCCGGTCCACCAGCGATCGCATTCCGATGTCTCGTTTTCCGAAGCCGTTTCGGACATCGGTTACATCTCGCCTGATCGTGCTTGTTCAGCGGACGCACGAAGTGTCAATTGGATTAGACTGTCCGGATTGACTTAATTAATCCCGGACACCGGTGTTTAAAATACGTAAGCCTCGAGCGAGCCAAATTAAGTCACTGTTTACTTCCCTGTCCGTACTGCCCAGAGTGCGCAGTGCTGCCGATTGAGCAAATGATGTTGGCAAACGTGATCGCGATCAACTCGGCAATGGTGATGGCGTCAGGGAAGTATGCAATAGTAAAGGGTGGTCGAGATGTTCTATCGCGTTGTTTTGTGTACTTTTAGCCGGCCGGGTCCACTCGGCACGGGAACCATGCCGAGAGATGAGCCATAAATGGTGAAAAGATATGCTCGTTTGGCAGCGTTTGAGTGATGAGCAGATAAACCAACTAGCTGAGGCTGTCATTCTGTGCACGGTGAGGTTTTCATCATCGTCACCCGGTGAAGACGGTTGAGAGTACATTGTAGTACATTCTAGAATTGTGTTTTTGGTAGGAGAACTACGTAAAAAGAAACTAACAAGAATAGACGCTGGGTCGTACTGTAGATCGACGACTACATACGTACTCAGTCTTACTCTTACTCGTTTTACTGGTTACTAGAGAGAAAGAGAGAGATTGAGAGAGAGAGAGACAGCTCTTGAGTATTCCAATACTTTTTGGTCACAAAAATACAAAAACCTCAAGCTAGATCGAACATTTTAATAGGAGCAATTCTATATTCTGAGTGACAGATTCGGCACGCAATTCTCAAGTAATTTTCGTCCTGAATCTGGCAAATTACTGACTTGTTCAAGAGCTCAGCAAATCTAAAAAAAAAAAACATTACAATTCAACCAAAACGATGTCTGCAATTGGCAGGATATAGTAAAACCGGAAGAAACTTTTGATCTCAATAATTCATCCCAATGGACAAATATGGACAAATATGATGAATGTAACTGCCATAGTTGTTCCATTACTTACGAACGTCTGTGACAGATGGATTCTATTCTAATCTGACGAAGCCTTAATTGGTTTGGTTGACAAACTCTATACCCCGTTTAAATGTTCCTGTGTGCGGTATGAGGTTCCAGGTAGGTGAAAGGTGGAAGAACACAGAAAAAGGCGAAAGAGATTCGAGACAAATAAGAAGAAGTGGAAGCGATCAATTCTTCTAGTCGAACCAGTCGAAGAGATTCGAGTCGAACCAGAGTTTTGTGGACCACACTTTTCCAGAAGTCAATTAGAAGACCGCTTTCATCTAATGTGCTCTAATATTGCTAAAACCGTAGTACGTCTTGCTGATATCTCCGGTATGTTGCTATTGCTATTTAATATTGTTTTTTTTTTGTCTTCAAAGTGAGGATCGCAACGCTGTGGTCTTACTTACTCCACATGGTGCCACGGAGTATGTACAAGAAAAAAATGTACTAAGTAAGAGTGAGCCTCTTAAATCCTTCTGAGGAAAGGAAGGATTCAACTCGTCGTGAAGAGTTTTTATATCTTTTTTTGGGAGTATTTTTAATCCCACTTTCTCAGGAATGAGTAAATAACCGTTGCAGGGATTCGAATCCCGAAGAAGTAAGTGGATGCACTTTATTTCTCATTCCATTTCTTGATTCCCGCTGTGTTTTCATTCTTTATTCGCTCGCCCATTCCTCTAGGATTTGAGTCCTTACGGTGACTAGTAAGTTACTCTGGAGTGTGAATGATTAAAACGTCTCTCAAACGAATTATTAAGGATGTAAGGGTGAGGTAACTCTATGGGAAGATGCATTACTCTCGCCTGTAATCTATACTGTCTTTGGGTGTATAAACACCATTGACAAGTTTTATTAAAATTAGACAAATAATTTGGATTTTAAGCTTTAATAGATCATACATCACAAAAAGAGCATACTTGCAGGCTGATAATGCAGCATTGCGCCTAAAAGTATGCATTCTACATAACAAAAACGCCTATTTAAAGCTATATTTGACAGTTTCATGAATATTTCACATTAAGAGTGCTTTACTAACACTCGTTTTGGTCAGTTTCATACATGTTTTCGATACCTTCAATACAAAAAAGGTCTAAAATGGATTTAAAGTACCGCTCATCTTAACTACCTTCTAAAAAGAACCTGCTTTGTCTTCCGATTATTACCTCAATCGAGCAGCTAATCCTCGCGTGGGATGAGCACCACGACGACCGTGTTTACATGCATCGCCCAGCCCAAGTATTATTAGCCGCCCAGCCAAAAGAGCGTCCGAATCGAACGCAAATGCATCCTGGCGTAACCTTGACGGTATGCCATTGACTAGGTCGCCGTGCAGAAGGGACACAGCGATAGCGTTTGATGAAAACGGCACCACTTCCTGTGTTCCTTCGCAGCACCTTCGCTCGGGCGGGTCTCGATCACAGCAACTAATTTATCGTCGTCCATCCCCCCTGGGCGAGAATGGTAGAACTAGCAGGCTGGTGGGGAGGACAACTTTATTTCGGGAAATTGCAATCATCGTCCGGCCTAAATGGTCCGAATCAAATCGCTCAATGAAACGGGCGGTCGTTGCCGCCCCGGGTTCGCCATTGGCGGTGTTCTAGCGCACAAACAAACATCCACACGCGCACCTTGTACTTGAGTGCGCGAGGCCGGTGGGGCCCATCGCTATCGAAATCATTCAGTTTTTTTTTCTCTCCCCCAACCCATCCCATTAATCTTCGGCTCCAATATTTGGCTGCCGAACAGTTTCGGCCGCGATCGCTCATCTCCGTATCGGTTCTCTTGGCCCACCGAAAGCACGCCGGAAGAATGCACGGAAGTGGTGTGTTCCGGATCGGATGTTAAGCCAAGATTAATCTGTGCGCTGTCGCTGACTCGAATGCGTCGCGATGACCTCGGTACGCGAAGTACGCAAATCTGTACGCGTTTGTTGACGCACCGGGCACGGCGACACAAGCAAACCAGAATAGGATGGGAATGCTACAAGCAAGCAAGGAAAAAGGAAAACAAGAGCAGAAAAGAAAGCATGTTCGAAAACAAAAATATACATAAAAAGGCGCAAACCACACATTTGCGTGGCGCCATTTCTTTTCTTTTTTTTCTGCGCGACCCATGCAAACGCTTCCATCTGTTGCTGTCACTGGCTGTGCGTTTCGTTTATTTTTAGCCACCACGTTTCGGCGTGCAACGCACGTTGACGCTGGCTTGTTCGATGAGCGGGATGAACGATTTAACCACAACTATAAACATAAAAAAGCCATATTTATGAAAATGCAATTAAAAGAGACATTAGACTGCTGAAGGGCGAGCTACAATTCGGATCACATTTTTGTCCATTTCGAGAGAATACAGGTACGACAAATATAAAACAGTACAGATGGTGGTTTAAAGTACAGATTCAAGACATTAAAAAAATGCGTGAAAAACACATTCTTTGGTGTTTGAGAAACACCTGAAGAGAGATAAACTATAAATCATTCATAACCCATAAGGTGTAAGAAAACGCAATAGGTAAGAACAAAATTGATAGAAAATTGAAGGAATAATAAGCATATGAAAAGAACATATACATCCTGTTTTGTTCGCTGCATTCAAATTATAAAAAATATCAAATGATTTGGAAAACATATCAAATGTACATAACAGAATAAGCATAATGAAAGAATGACATGAATGAATGACAGAATGAAATGAAATGAAAATTTACGACATTATTATCATGGTAATGAATACATTTTTTTTCTTTTTTCTTTTTTCTTCTTTCTTTTTTTTCTTTTTTCTTATAATTAATTCATTTTTTTCAAAAACTCCCTGGTAATGATGGAGCATTGATGCGAGAGTAGACATGTTGCTCTACTGTTGATTAATGTTTCAAATTAATGATTAAGGTTGTTCGTTTTTAGTGGACAACTTTATTTCTTCCGTTCTCTACTCGTTATTTATATTTTCATTTTATTTTTATGGCCTGATTGAGTGATGATATACGTTTTTCTAACTCTATTCTTGAATTTGAATGCTTAAGGATCAAATTACGTTTTTAAATAAACTACAATTTATTGAAGTACATTTTATAGAAACTATGCAGAGCGTTTTTCATACTTAATGGCGCATGACCATTCTTTAATTGCCTCAAAAGTATGCAATGAGTGTTACCAAAAAGTATGCATCGTATTGTTTACCCAGTCTTTATGAAGCTACATACAGCTGATCGGATGCTCTACCAACGTCATCACGGCGGCAGCAATAGGCAAAACGATCACATTTTGAAGCCGAAAAAGAAGCATTCTAGTCCCACCCAACCACTACCGTTGACCTTGCACTTTAGCGTGCTACCTCCAACTAAACACACACACACGTACGCACACTGTCAAACCCACTGTCCTTTCGCTATTTTTGGTACGAGAAGCTAAAATAAAAACCTCTGTCGTGGCTGAGTCTGGCGAAAACCAGTGACCTCCAGCGTGACAATCATTAATCTACCGGTCAGCCTTTGCTGCGCTGCACGGCGATGGTTGCCGATTCGAATCTCCTTCGCTGACACCGTGTTTTTTATTCTTCTCAAGTCGAACATTCCAATTCCATCTGGAACAATGCCTGTCTTTTGGCGACGGGTGTGAGAATTTTCCACTCCTACGCACGAGAGCATATTAATAAAGAAAGCAGCCAGCAACAAAAACACAAAAAAAAACAAAAGGTTCCGCTGTGAAAGTGGAACATTACTTTCACTCGCATTCCAAGCATCCCGTTTGCTATTAATTGTCCACCAGAAGCAGGCGCGCGCTCGCTCGCTCGCTCGCGACGATAGATGGCGATGTAAGGCCTATTATTTTTGCTCCGGTATTAATCATCAAGCCGGGAGCGTACGAGCGCACGCGTGTGTGTATGCGATTGTCGTGAAATTTGTTCGAGATTTGCTTGGAGTTATTTTCACGACGGTGTGAAAAAAAAAACCGGACAAACGATAGCTTTCAACACTTGGTTGACCAGAGCGTCGAGACGCTACGCCCAGATGTTTGTTTGTATGAGGTAGTGAAAAGTGTCTCAGGTGTATATTATCCCACCTACTACTACGCTTACACCGGCCACAGCAAGCAGATCGTGATCGTGAGCAAGGTAACAATTAGGGGTGTTAAGTTGATGCTCAAGTTCAAGTTGCTAGTAGTATTCAGTGCCAGCAGGGGCTCACCTTGTCGAGACAATTATCGTGGGAAAAATATGGTTCTAAAGAATCTGTCGCTTCCGTGCGAATAGCTTTTGTAGCATATTTCGCTCATGAAATAATCTAAACAACTTTAATGACGTAATCCTTCGGATCATGTAAGTTAAAAAAACGAAACTCTTGAGTAAAGATAATTCGTTAATTAAATAATTAATCTGTTAATGTGTGGGTTTCTGGCATGTTAACAAAACAATCGCGATAGCTTGATTGTTTTTAATTATTTACTTAGATATTGAGAAATTAATATTACAATATTGAACATTTTTCGTTAATAAGTTGACAGATGCATTGTTTGAAAGCGTCATGAATGTCGGTGTGCGACACTCGCTGCTTAAGCCATAACACATCCCTCTAGTGTAAACATGTTGAAATATCAAATTGACACTAACACATTGATTTGTGTAAGTTCAATAAAATCATACGATGGTTTCTAATGTATTTCCAACAACCAGCTCACAGTCAGATACGCTAACGAACAAAACCAAGCACAGCGACAGTATTAATCACTCATATAATAGTCCATTAGCTTGTTCACTTCCCACAAAAAACCCCAAACGCTCTAACGATGTCTACTCCCCGAGTTTGGTCCTTCGAACAGCGATTCGGTGGTTGAGACCGAAATTAGAAAATTCCACTGCACACCTATGCACACATGCGGCAGACACGTATGCTCCACTAAAACACTAGAACTCATCCACACAACTATACCCGAACTATGCACGCACACACACACACACACAGACCCGGTAGACGAATCATTAGCGAACGCTTCACTTACCACCGAGGGGATCGGTTTCGTCCACGTGAATCATGTCTGCTGCGGTTGTGAGCTTTGTGATGGATCTTGTAGTTTAGTTGAACGTTTTGGATGCGCCTGTCCGTAAATTCTCTGCTGTATTGATTCGATTCTCCTAGCTGCCGATCGGGCTTTGACTGCGTTTTGTTAATCTGAAAGAAGAAAGCAGAAGGTGTCAAAGAAGAGTTGATATTTTATTTTTAAAAAAAATATAGAATGCAACATCCATAACGCCATCCCTCATCAAACAGAACATCTGTTGGCAGCTGCCAGCGTTTGAAACGCGTTGAAAAATGCTAATGCATTGTCGCGAGCGTAATTGGTGTTTAATTGCTGCACTTGAAATCGTTCCGATGCTCGGAGATGCGCCACAACTCAACCCATCCACCGTACCTCTTGCAAGCCGCCTTTGTTTGTCGTCGCTGAGCCGTCCCCAAGCACAGCCGCGAACCGCACCGATCGATCGATAATGCCTCAATGAGTTCAAATTCTTCGCATCGTTTCATTAGCCCAGCTCTTCCTGCCTTCTCGCGGTTTCTCACCACCGCATTTCACTTTCACCTCCATCGGACGACGGCCATTGTTGTACCGGTAGTGAGTGGATACGCCAAAAAACACACACACACCTTCGATTGCACTCGTACACATTAGTGTGTGTGTGTGTGTGTGTGGGTGCCAATGTTGTTTTTTCTGCAACCATGACACGCGCTAAACCCCTCGCCATCTGAGAAGGGCTCGGGGGTGGGTTAGGCGCACCAGAAGGCGAGGTTAGGGCCACGTCCGGCCCCAAATGTGTTTCCCACTTCCGCTCAATCCGATCCGCTGTATTTACGATTCATTCACCTTTGCTCCCAGACACGGCGGAAGTCGGTCGGCGCTTTACAATTTTTATTCCGTTGGGCTAGGGCGTTTTATCGCCCCCTCTGGAGCATGTAAATGTCCGTCCGTTGGATTAGCTTAGATTTACGAACGGAAGCCGCCTAACTTCGCTGTTTTTCACGCTGCTCCTACACAGTTCCCTTGTATGGGCAGGCAAGAAGAAAGAAAAAAATTCTTGAAAGCGTCATGAATGTCGGTGTGCGACACTCGCTGCTTAAGCCATAACACATCCCTCTAGTGTAAACATGTTGAAATATCAAATTGACACTAACACATTGATTTGTGTAAGTTCAATAAAATCATACGATGGTTTCTAATGTATTTCCAACAACCAGCTCACAGTCAGATACGCTAACGAACAAAACCAAGCACAGCGACAGTATTAATCACTCATATAATAGTCCATTAGCTTGTTCACTTCCCACAAAAAACCCCAAACGCTCTAACGATGTCTACTCCCCGAGTTTGGTCCTTCGAACAGCGATTCGGTGGTTGAGACCGAAATTAGAAAATTCCACTGCACACCTATGCACACATGCGGCAGACACGTATGCTCCACTAAAACACTAGAACTCATCCACACAACTATACCCGAACTATGCACGCACACACACACACACACAGACCCGGTAGACGAATCATTAGCGAACGCTTCACTTACCACCGAGGGGATCGGTTTCGTCCACGTGAATCATGTCTGCTGCGGTTGTGAGCTTTGTGATGGATCTTGTAGTTTAGTTGAACGTTTTGGATGCGCCTGTCCGTAAATTCTCTGCTGTATTGATTCGATTCTCCTAGCTGCCGATCGGGCTTTGACTGCGTTTTGTTAATCTGAAAGAAGAAAGCAGAAGGTGTCAAAGAAGAGTTGATATTTTATTTTTAAAAAAAATATAGAATGCAACATCCATAACGCCATCCCTCATCAAACAGAACATCTGTTGGCAGCTGCCAGCGTTTGAAACGCGTTGAAAAATGCTAATGCATTGTCGCGAGCGTAATTGGTGTTTAATTGCTGCACTTGAAATCGTTCCGATGCTCGGAGATGCGCCACAACTCAACCCATCCACCGTACCTCTTGCAAGCCGCCTTTGTTTGTCGTCGCTGAGCCGTCCCCAAGCACAGCCGCGAACCGCACCGATCGATCGATAATGCCTCAATGAGTTCAAATTCTTCGCATCGTTTCATTAGCCCAGCTCTTCCTGCCTTCTCGTGGTTTCTCACCACCGCATTTCACTTTCACCTCCATCGGACGACGGCCATTGTTGTACCGGTAGTGAGTGGATACGCCAAAAAACACACACACACCTTCGATTGCACTCGTACACATTAGTGTGTGTGTGTGTGTGTAAAAAAAAATAAATAGGATATTAATATGAGTTACTATTAAGCTACAGGCAATATTGCTTAGCGTAAATTGATTTTCATTAAAAGTTTTTGATTTGAAATGCACTACAATGAATCACTTAAAACAATTTTTGCAAAGGAAAGTTATCTGTATCATTGTGTATCTTCTAAAATAATTCACAATATTTTAATCTTATTATGAAAAGCTACCATTATGCTACATGCAAAACATGCACTTTGCTTAAAACATGAATGCTGTTTTATAAACATATTTAAAATAAATTTTCATACCAAAATCCTCTTGAACTAATGTTTAAAAGATTATGAGAAAACTGTTATACAATGGAGACGCCTGGTTGATTGTACAACAACACGTTTTCAGATCAAACGCCAGCAGGGGCTCACCTTGTCGAGACAATTATCGTGGGAAAAATATGGTTCTAAAGAATCTGTCGCTTCCGTGCGAATAGCTTTTGTAGCATATTTCGCTCATGAAATAATCTAAACAACTTTAATGACGTAATCCTTCGGATCATGTAAGTTTAAAAAAAACGAAACTCTTGAGTAAAGATAATTCGTTAATTAAATAATTAATCTGTTAATGTGTGGGTTTCTGGCATGTTAACAAAACAATCGCGATAGCTTGATTGTTTTTAATTATTTACTTAGATATTGAGAAATTAATATTACAATATTGAACATTTTTCGTTAATAAGTTGACAGATGCATTGTTTGAAAGATGTTACAATGGAGACGCCTGGTTAATGATAGAAAATGAGTAAACTGCAAGTCAATTTAAGTGCATGTGCCTAACATCTGGGAATCCACTTCAAATAATATACCTTATCCAGAAGCAACTATGCAACTATCCACAAATAAATAATATCCTCAAACAAGTCAACTTCAACTATTGCTGAATAAAGTCAGGGCGACATTTTTCATATAGCATCTTTACATGGTTAATATGCTTGATAATCATTTGCATCGCTTAAAAATGATGAGCGAAAAAGATCAAGCACGAAAACTGTTATACAATGGAGACGCGTGTAATGTATTGTACAACATGATGTGAAAAATTGCAAATATCGCATAGGTTTTGCTTGAACCAAAATGATAACATAAAGAATAGATGATAAAAATCTATTGCATAGATAATGCATTACATTAGCAATTGTTTCATTTTAGAAAAAAAAAACGGAAGCCGCCTAACTTCGCTGTTTTTCACGCTGCTCCTACACAGTTCCCTTGTATGGGCAGGCAAGAAGAAAGAAAAAAAACACCACTGACGGACCGGAAGGAAACGAATCCCACAATGTAAACGGATTTGCCCGAACGACGCGACGATCAACGTAGGAGCGTGTTATCCAAACAACGCACCAACGCATTCTTCGCTCCAACGCCTACTTAGAAGTCGCGCCGTGCTGGTGGTGGTGGCAGTGTGTACACAATGAACGGGTTTGTGTTGGTGTGTGTTCGCATTTTTGCGATTTTGCTCTTGTTTTTGTTTGGATCCGCGGGTAACCACGCTCGACAAAATCGACAAAATGGATGACTCCGTCGTCGTCGTCGTCGTTTGCCACTCATGACGTCCCTGGAGTCGGGACATTCTTCGCTCCCCACACTGAGGTGCTGGCGCCGTCTGCTAGTGGTGGTGCCGGAGGGAGGGTTGGAAAAAGAAGATGCTTATTTTTGGAAACTGCCGACGACGACGAGTTCGACGCAAACACCCTGCTCTTCCAACATGTCCGCCCGTCCGACTGGCGATCACTTGTCGTTTCCCTTTGGGTTGCGCGTGTGTGTGTATGTGTTGGTGACGTAACGTGGCGATCGTTTCCCAAAAGGAAAACGCGAGTAGAACCTGTTACTACAGAAATGATCACTGAACGACGATGATGGTAGAGTGAGAGAGAAAGCGAACTAGACACGGAGTTCGAACTCTGGTGCCCAGAAATAAACCCATCTTCCCTGCAAGCCCTACTCAAGGTTAGATCGCTTCATTTCACTTCCTCCGCACCACGCGCTTAGATCGATTTCCATTTAGCGTGCCCACGACACAACCAGCACCATCTGCTGGTTGATAGCTATCTCCCTCTCTCTCTCTCTCGATCTCTCTATCTCCTCTGGTTCTAAGATGTGAACGCTCCTCTCAGTAAGCATCACCGGGTAGACATCCGGACGTACGGAATGAGGTTTTTGCGCATTCCACAAGCTCTGACCAGATCCGACGGGCATCCTCCCCCATACACACCAACACAGACGTAGTCGTCGTCGTCGTCGTCGTCGAACGCTGCCACCCTTACACATACGGACCTTGGTCCCTTTTTCACGAGACAAACTTCAGTTCGCGTGGCGCGTGAAGAAGATGCGCGCCACTGAAAAGTGCATTCCTCGACGCCACCGATGGCCATTACGTCGCCAAACGGGGGAGCGTGTGACAGAAGATGGGACCACGTTCTTGCTCTCGGTCTTTTGCTTTTTTTCTTCTTATTTTTTTGGGTACCGTGTCGTCCGAACGGGTGTAATGTTTACCTATCCAATGTCCTCATTTTGAGATGTATTTATTCCGCTTTCGACAAAAGAATCGGCTGTGATCGCTATTGAGAGCGGTTGAAAAATGCTTTGTCTTGGTTGCAACAGCGCTGGTCGCTTGCTTGACTCGGGATCTTCAGTTTGTTAAGGATTAGATCATTGCTAGCGATGTATAAACTTAGACTTTAATCGGATAATCAATCAGCTCTGACTTACGCCTTACTAGTATCATTCATCTCCTATAGTACGAAGCTTCTAGCTAACAATGTTAACTCCAATATACTCCAATATATAGATAGGCAATAGATCGTCAATATCTTAACCACTACAAAACACTTATTGTAGTTGCACTACACTTCTGATATATTTGCTACTTTTGCCAGTTTTGACTGCTCTCCTTACGGTGTTGAGTCAAGAATTGTTAGAAATGCTAAACTACCGGGTCAGACACTGCATTCTGGTTTCGTCAAGACGAACTACTTAGAACATCATGTCATAAACTATACCAAGAACTTATTTCACATATCAACTCCATCAAAACAACGACTGTTGCAAAGTTCTTACAGCTTTCATCACATTAATGACTCAATTGGTGTTATCAAGAATTGACTTGTTCAAGTCCGACGTTAGGGAGGATTTGATTTTAAGTTTTGACATATCAACTCCTTCTAAACAATTGGTAAAAACACTTTTGTACAAAGTTCACTGATCATGATGGTCTGATCATGTCTGATTTGTTTATTATTAGTGTCCGAAACAAATTTCAATACAATGGACCTCTTAAGTTCTATCTTTTAGTATCTAATTCCTATCTAAATCTTATCTGACGTATTTTCCCGAACCATATAAGCATTTTTGTCAGTTTTGACAACTTTCTTTATGCATTTGCCTTCTTTATATTCAGTGAAGAGGTTAGTGGTGGACATCATCGTCATCTATAACACATTTTGTAACATATCATCAACAGCCTGGAAATTAGTATCGAGAGCTGCATTTTGCAAACACTCCTTACTGACAGTTTTGACAGTTTTGACATTTCCCTTAGCGATATTCACCTTCTAACTTCTGCTGCACTGTACTCCTTCGCCAACACAAACAGGTAGTTGCACCGATGTTTCTCCCGGTCTTCAAGTACAATTCCTCGCGTCACACATACAACTCCACGTACGTATCACACTAGTTCAAACACAATCGCACCGGGCAACCATCGATTCTTGTTGGGGTTCTTCTACGTTCGAGAACGCTGCGGTAGGCGAGTTCTTGCCCCGTACGTCGGATTATTTTCGGTTCTCCTTCTCCGCCGTCTCCTGGCGTTTTAGCAGGTTTCAGGCAGGCAGTACTAAAACGCACTTGACGTGTTTCCGCGTGAAACCTCAACCTTAGCGTGTGTTTCTTCGCTGTTTTTTTATTCAGACTCAGACGACTGCACTTTTTCCCTCTAACCACACAAAAGTGCAAAACGTCACTCGCACGCACACGCACAAAAACACACACGCTGTGGCACGTCACTTTGGAAAATCGGGTTGCGCTAGAGAGCTCGAGCACGGTGTGAACAAACTGGGGCTGGCGCTTCTCGGGCTGGATTCGTTTTCCCCCGTTCCTTTGCGCACCTTCTTCTTCCTCGCTTTCGGTGTCGAATTTTCCAAAACCAGACAATCGATCGCACCCGAAACCGTTTCCTTTCCCTTTGCTTCGCACCGTTTCTCGCACAGCAGCACCCGCAAAACCACAAACGCGCGCCTACTGAGCTCGCACGTCGTATCGCACCGAGAGCAGCACTGAGAATCGCTCGCCGAATCTGCGCCCGGTGCCGAAAAAATGGCAAAACAGCGACTCGGGCTGGCGCGGTTGCGAGTTGCGCAGTCGGGGCCAGGCGTTGGCACCCAGCACCCAGCTGCGCCGGAGGATTTACTTCCTTCTCTGGCGTGCACGCGCTGTTGAGTGACTCTCTCAGGCGGACGGCGGACATTCCAAGCGCGAGCGAGATGGAGATGGCAGTTTTTAGACGTAGATGCGCAACTCGCGGAGCTCACAGCTTCCGAAGCCGAGTTTGGGGCACTCGCGAGCTACTAAGAGTTGCACGTAGAGAGTCTCGGGCGTCTCGGGCGTCTAATGAATCAAATGAAGGACACGCGGATATCGCGGCGCAACCACCTCAGGCAGCCAACGGAACGGAAGCGAACCTTTCGCTCAGGAATGTTGCGCATCCGCTTACTACACCGCCATCCGTCTAGCAGGGTATCGATCTTGAACTCTGCCTTTATTTCTGGCACCCGGCAGCGGCTTCCCTGCTCGGTAGGCTTTGGGCATGGCGTAATACGGATTGCGAGCGGGCGACCACCTGTGCGTACGCACCGTCCGACCTTCCGAATTCCAAGGAGGCGCCCGGTGCCACCTCGGCAACACTGTTACGGCAAGCCGGTTAGGTGCATCGATCCTGGCTGAGGAATGCGCTGCTTGCAACCTCTCTCCGGCAGCAGCAACGGAGCTGGGGTGTGGAAAATTGCAAACAACATAACCACAACACACACGCACATGACCACACGCGGACTGCCTGCTAATAGCCGCTAACAGGATTAGTCCAGCCAGCCAGCACGTTCGCCGCCGGAGCGCGAGCCGGCTCAACTCCGCCGAGAGTGCGAGCGCGTGACGGACGGACGGAGTCTATAAAACGTCCCGCGCCGGTGGACGACCGTTTTTGATGGCTTCGGTCGGTCACACCGTGAGCACAGAGTAGTTTGGTGGTCCAGCGTCTACCAGCTCCAGGACCACCCCCGGGGGGTCTGTTCCAGGTTGGCGACCAAATTTGCTGGTGCTAGTTGGTGCGGGTCGTGTGTGCAAGTGGTCTCAGTCTCAGGTGATTTCTCTCGGTGAAGATAAGCAGCATTCCCGGCGGGAAAGTGCTAGATCGTGTAAAGTACGAAGTGCGAAGCGTTTTCGGGTGTTGGAAAATGAAGATTGTGCTACTTGATCCGTTACCCACAGAATCGAGTATTATTCTACCACACGTGTATGCGTTTTCCAATGCTAAAAATAATCATCCAAACAGTGCTTGTGGTAATTTGATTTGTACGCGGCCAATGCAA
>KZ072964.1:68808-88382 GCA_002091845.1 Anopheles cracens | reverse complement strand
TGAATCTAGGAGTTTGGAACCATGGATCTACATTTCGATCTACGCTTTGGCTCTTATCATTAGCTCAACTGATGCCGATCAAGTCGGAGAAGTTCTAAATAGAACCTGATAAATGCTATAAAAAAATCGATCTTTGCTAGAGCAGGGGTGTCAAACACACGGCAAAAATCGAGCAATAATATCAGAAGAACATCGCTTTTAACGGAGGATGAATTTAGGCATTCGAGTGTTATAAGTACCAATGTGTTTTAATTTAATTCTACATTGTGATTTGTTGTTCTTAATGGATTGTTTTACCGGTTTTGGGAACACATTTATTACCTTTGTTTTATCTTATTAAAATGCATTTCCACATTTAAATTTCCAGAATAGAACACTGGTGATGATAATAACCAAGATATTTTATGCTAACTTGCCTAAATTTTAGATAAACTTAAATGAATGTTGATGTTGGCACACAACAACAATACAGGAAAGCAATATATAAACGTTGAAAACGTGTTTTATACATTTCAAACTTGTATTGGATGATAAGCAGCTCAGATTTAAAGAGTCGATTTTAAACATTATTATTTCATGGTATGTTTAAATATTTAAAAAAAAGTTTTAAAAAACGTTACAAATGTTAAGAACATCCTCGAAAAATGTGTGAAGATCGTGAGAAATCGTAAAAGAGCATTTTTTTAGTTTCGCTACTTCATAACAGATGGCGCCACTAGAAGCTGTTGGTTGCAGTTTCAAAGCGATACTGCTGGCGATTTCCAGAATTGAACATTCATGAAAAATGCATCAAAAGAATGAAAACTTACCAAGAAGAATGCTAAATTTGAATTATAGTTTATAAACTATATATGATATACGGGGGTTTAAATAACTAGCATCGGAATCAACACACGAGGAAGTTACTCTTTCAAGTCGATAACATACAAATGCGATTTATAATATTGCTATAAAAATCGTTCTGCATTATTCTGCATCAGGTATTTCTGTGTTGATCATACATCGATCATTTCACACCCCACCGAATCGATCATGGCATCAACTAGGGGAACGGGGCCGTTGAAAAGCGACTCAATCGGATGGGAAGTACATCTTGATCGTACCTAAATTGGCATAGCAAATATCGCGCCACGTACGATCTTGACATCATTATTTGTGCAACACTTCTTCCCCTGGTGCACACACCTGACCGCTTTCCAGCTGTCCTGGGAACTGCGCAATCTCGCCTTTGCCGAGCAGGAGTGCAAATCGCAGTACCTGGAGCTGCGCCATCAGTGTCAGAACTTTGCGGTGGAGCTGCTGGACCAATCGCGCAGCTCGCAGGAGTTGGCCATCATCCTGAATTACGATCCGAACTCGCCACCGTACATGGACGGTGACCATATGAAGCTGACGCGGTTGGAGCTCGCGATCGATTACAAGCAGAAGAAGTTTGTGGCCCATCCGAACATCCAGCAGCTGCTGGCGGCCATGTGGTACGAGGGCGTGCCGGGTTTTCGGCGCAAGTCGGCCTCGGAGAAAATCTTTATCATTGTGCGCACGGCGGTACTGTTTCCAATCTACTGTATGATGTACATGATCGCACCTTCGTGTGAGACGTCCAAGTTTATGCGGAAGCCGTTCATGAAGTTCTTGATCCACGCGTCGTCTTATCTATTCTTCCTGTGTAAGTACTGTCCACAGTGTCGGGTGGCGAGTTTTTGTACGAACAGTTACTACATTCAAAGTCCAAAGTCCTATGAGCCTGAAGTCCTGTAATGAAATTTGAAATTAGTTTCATTATGATCAGAAGCTATAACATTTTGGTAATCAAAAAAGTCTAATAAGTGCCTTAAGGCTCTAGCTCTATCAACATATTGTCCCCTCTCTAACACGTTCTCTCCTTTAAGTACACCTTAATTTTGGGTCTATATCCCGAATCTAGTTTTTTTTTCTTTTTCGAATCCAAGTTTCTCTGCAACCTCGAAAAAGTGATTCTCTCGTAGGGAGTCTTCGATCGCCGGCAGCAAATCGCCCTCGCCGGAGGCAACACCGGCACCGGAGAAGAAGACCAGTCTGGAGCTGAAGTCACCACCGCCACCTTCGATCAAGTCGCCACCGCCGGGCAAAGAGCCACCGGTGCCGACGGTGCAGTCACCTCCACCGCCGATTCAGTCGCCCCCTCCGATCATCCAAATCACACGTACCGAGTCACAGCTGGTGAAGAAGAGATCCGACTCTAAGGATAGCAGCAACGACGAGGACGGAAGTGGTACGCCACCAGTCGAGGGACAGGGCGTTGTCCACAGTGGTGATCCAGAACCGCTCGTGTCCGGTGTTAATTCACCGCCTAAGGTCATCAAACGCAAGGCACCTGCTCCAGTGGCAACGTCCACCACCACCGGCACTGCTGAGGATATTGCAGTAGCACGTCCTGTCGCTGCCAAACCGCAACCCGGTCAGGGCATGCTTCCTCCGCCACCGTCGAAGGAAGATGCTGCTCCTCCGACCACGACCATCATTCCAACCTTCAGCACCACTCCGGCGACGCCACTTCCGGCTCACAAGAACATCACGGGGGCAGCTCCGAGACCACCATCACCGCAGGTAGCATCACCACCACCGACCGTCGCCAGCCCGCCGCTGGTGCCGCTGATCAAAACGGAGCTGATGACCGATCCGGAACCGACTGTACCCTCCAAGGGTTCGTCCGGCACCGGCAGCAAGGAAAGCCTGATTGTGGGCGGTGGAGATGCTTCGGCGGATGGGGGGAGGGATCGGCGACGTGAGAAGTTCACGCGTTTGCCTGCCTCCTCACACCCAATACCGTATTGCACGTTGCCTTTACTGGTGTTGTGGATCGTGGTTCCTGCGGTTTAAAACATAAATCTAATATTTTTACACGCATCTATCTGCTTCTTGCATTGGGCTCTATTGCTACTATTGCTTTAATGTTGTTGAATTACTATTCCCCAGTTGCTCGGTATCGTTATTGTGTCTGGTCCATCGTTATCTTGTTTACTCTCCCTTTTTCTCTTTTGAAGAGATTGTATTTTTGTTAGATCATTTGAATAATGGTACGTGTATCCCTATCTTTTTGTATGGTGTGCTTCCGTGTTTTTTGTTCTATTGCATTTAGCTGTGGGTTTCTATTACTTTTACCACAGTTGGATAGTATCCTCTGTAGCTTACATTTGCATCCTTACGCCTCTAAGCACGTATCTAACAAGAGATCAAACGATTCCGTTTTGTTTATTACCATGAATGTATTAAACTAAAGGGAACGCACACATTAACTCCGCACAGACCTCCACCACACAATTTGGTTAGCGTTTGTGGCGGTGGCTGTGGCGATCCCTTATGCTATAATACTCACAAAAAAGGGACTCTAAATTACGCTTACATTATTAAAAATGGGGGAGGCGGGTGGGTACTGTTCACGAATCAGGAGACACACGTTGTGGACAATTCAAATGTAATAGTAGCGCGCGCAACTATTCGCACGTGAAAAAACACGAGCGTACTAACTCCTAAACGTAGCTACATAATTGCATGTGCCAATCTCGACTCTTCGCTCCGTAGCGTAGCATTGCTTTCTTTAAGAAATAGTAACCCTACGGTATAAATTATTGAGGGGACATTTGAGTAGAGGGGATAATCTATCGCTAGCAAACACGCCGTCGCACGAGACGAAACTGTGGAAAAGGGTCGTCCGAATTTGATCTCTGTTTTGCTCACATGCTTCTGATAGTTACAGGTTTAACTGTATAATTCTTTTGGAAGTTTATCGTTTGCAGTGTTAGTTTATAATGTGGTAACATATGCTTATGTTCGATTTAGTTTCCCAATAGGATACTTCACTTCGGGAGCGTCGGAACTACAGAAAGAAAGCAAGAAGATTTGCCAATCCACGCTCAGATCAAATACAATCACATTCTTCCTATAGGTCTCGACACAAACCGAACTCTCTCCGCAAAGTCTCACGTGAGGCGTGCCTGTGTCATTAACTCTAAAATGCGCAAATTATACGTTCTTTTTCCCGCTCTCGGTTTTGGCACGAGAATTTAAGGTGTTACATACAGCTTTCGAAAAAGGAAAAGCACATAAAATCTAGCTCTAGCGGTGCTAGCAGAAAGAAGATACAAGCGAAAGGACTAGGATAGTCAAGAGAAGAAAAAGATGGCCGGAAATTGGCAACACTTGCGCGTCATAGCTACTCTTCATCTCTGTTTCGGTGTGTATGTGAAAAGATAAGTTTACTCCTTATAATGCACAAGGTGTGTTAGAGTATGAGATCGTTTTCTTCCAATCCGCAAGATTGGCCTTTGTAGATCTTATCTAACTGTGTCGTAGTGGAAATTAGTCGAAAATCGTTTCCTTCAAACCATTTAGCTTTGTTCGCTTATCGTCCGTCGAGCAGATGGTTTGAGTAAGGGAACGATTTTCTCCTTTACAGATAATAATACACCGTCGTATGGCTATTTTTATTTACAACTTTAAAAGTAAATGCATTATAGAATAGTTCAGTGTTCTTGTCTGTACTTTCGAAACTTCCACTTTCTGCGTTGCGTCGTATGCGCAACCTTTCCAGAAGCTATAGAACTCAGGTGCGGCGTTCTATTGGTTGGGGAAAGCTTGCATTTTGCAAACGCACACACCAGAGAAGCAAACTATCGTTCTAAACTGCGTCCTACAGTGGGGGTAGTATTCGATATTTTCTGTACCGGTTGTGTGTATGTGTAAAACTATCATATACAATTAGCATTGTATGTACATTTACATAAATATGTATAGCAAAATAAAAAATAAAAAATAAAAAAAACTCATCAAAATAATAAAGTAACACAACTACGAACAACGAGACACAAGAGACGAAAAAGTTTAAGTTTGATAGCTGTTCTAAACGGAAATTGATCGAAACTGTCTCGGGACATTGTTCCAAGCTGTTGTTGGAAAATCTGGTTCGAATTTGTATGATATACATGGGAGATTATCAAAATTAAACTAAGAAAGGTACTCTCGAGGCATATCCGTTCATAAAATAGCGTTAAATAATAGTGAAGAGAAATGAAAAGCTTCCGGGTGTTTGTCTTACACGGGATGATGATGATGGTGGATTTCGCAATACGCGTCCCCGACGAGAGATGGAATGGCGTACATCCTACGACACACACTCGTCGTGTCCGCGTATTACCATCGCCAACTACACCAAAGTTTGTTGTTTCAAGTTACAGATTCGTTGGTCCTGCTGGCTGTTGGCTGCTGCTGCGACGTTCTCGTACCCCCTACAACAAACGTCACCGACAGGAGATGGCACTCGGTTAGGTTAGTTCACCGCCGACGAAGACGATGACGACGACGCTTCCGAGTCGGACGCCGCCAGCATCATGCGCACCTTCTTGACGGAGATTTTCTCCACCGCGACCGTGGAGGACAGGCGACGCTTGCGTTCTTTCAAAAATTCTAAAATGAGATAAGCGCGAAGAAAGCGTTTTAGTTACAGCGACGAAAAAGACACGGAAACATTATGCTCTTGTAATTCGGTTTGGTGCGACGATAGTGTCCGAGAAAGGTCAGCGGAAAGATCACCAACGGGCGGTCGAAAGCGAAGGAAAAGGACAAAGCGCAACCGGCAAGCTTATCGCGGAGTGATGGGACCGTTTCCACGCAAAGAGCGTCCAACAAAAGCGATATGGCACGGTGGTCAGTAGAACAATTCGATCCGGGCAATATGGACCGCTGTGTGCTTCTTCCAATACCTTTTTCTGCTGCTCTCGAATTTATCTTCCCTTTAGAAATGCTTGTCAAGAGAATTTTGAGCAGCAATCCTTGTGAAGAGCTATGATCCTTTTTGGAAAGAGAGCACACGATCCTCTAAACATTGTTAGAACCTAGTTAGAGTGGTCTGTTTGGAAAACAATTGCGAATTTATCATTCGTTTCGCTTCTCCATACACGATACGATTCGTACGCTGCTAGAAAAGCTTTCGAAAAACCCGCAACGAATTGTTTGTTCCCGACAGCATGATCCTCCATCCTCCCCGCGCATGTGGTTACAATTTCGGGTTAGAAATTGCGTTCCATTTCGTCTGAAATCATTTCAAAGCAAACCGCCGCATGCGACCACGCTTGGCTGGCGGTACATGTGGGCCGAGAGAAAACACGGCACACCGTCTCATTCGCTCATCTTCCTCTCTCCCCTCCATTAGCGCGCTCATTTTCATCCGTGTTTAACTAACAACCCCCTCCAGGATCGAGCAGCCGAGGTAAAAAAAATAATCCACTACAACGCGCCATTGCTCAGACAGTACTTGTATCGCGAACTTGATGTTTTAAGTCTCTCCTTTCTCGTCCCCACACTTACACGTCCACCAGTGAGCCACCGATGTGTATCTGAGCACCCGTCGTGATAGCCGAAGCAACGAAGTATGGGCAACGAGAAGTGAGATAAGCGCGAAGAAAGCGTTTTAGTTACAGCGACGAAAAAGACACGGAAACATTATGCTCTTGTAATTCGGTTTGGTGCGACGATAGTGTCCGAGAAAGGTCAGCGGAAAGATCACCAACGGGCGGTCGAAAGCGAAGGAAAAGGACAAAGCGCAACCGGCAAGCTTATCGCGGAGTGATGGGACCGTTTCCACGCAAAGAGCGTCCAACAAAAGCGATATGGCACGGTGGTCAGTAGAACAATTCGATCCGGGCAATATGGACCGCTGTGTGCTTCTTCCAATACCTTTTTCTGCTGCTCTCGAATTTATCTTCCCTTTAGAAATGCTTGTCAAGAGAATTTTGAGCAGCAATCCTTGTGAAGAGCTATGATCCTTTTTGGGAAGAGAGCACACGATCCTCTAAACATTGTTAGAACCTAGTTAGAGTGGTCTGTTTGGAAAACAATTGCGAATTTATCATTCGTTTCGCTTCTCCATACACGATACGATTCGTACGCTGCTAGAAAAGCTTTCGAAAAACCCGCAACGAATTGTTTGTTCCCGACAGCATGATCCTCCATCCTCTAACGAGCTTCAAAGTGACCGTTACTAATTCGTTCCACGCATTCTTTAATTTATTTCGATTTTAGCAACAACAAAAAACGACCATATTGACCACACAAACAGCCTCGAAAGGACCAGATGTTCTGTACGGTCAATTAATATCCCCATACGCCGCGCCGTCATGCACACATTATCCGGAATGTGTGTGTGCATTTTAAATTCGGGATTTTACAAACCGATCTCGCTCTCCGGAATTATTTATGCACTCCATCACCAGCAACCATGTTGCGCCGTTTGGCTTCGATGCACTTCCCGGGGGCCCGTCTCATGTTTTATGCATGCCGCTTCCCCACAGCGGCGCGTAAACCACAACTTGATCGACGGGAAAGATTAAACGCGCACGTGGAACGTCGTATCCTTGTGCCGGGCGCGGTCACATATGGCCGATTGTGGGAGTCCGCGATCCACCAGCGTGCAAAAGGGCACGAGAAGGATTTAAAGTTGAGGTATGGTTTTTCGTGAAAACCACCAAATGTATTCTAATTTATGCACCACGCTCTCGCTTAACAGCCTGATCCGTATGTTGTGAACTCTCCCCTTCCAGAGATACAGTTTCATCGCACATGTGGTGCCGCCTGGTGTACAAGAAGCAAATGGTGATCACCTGAACGTAACGCGCGTGCCATTTCTTCGCTTTTTTGCTTTGGAAGCGCGGCGACCTTTCACATCTGTTCGACACGCCACACACGCCAAAAAAGGTAACCGAATCGAAGCAGTGCCGCTGGTCAGGATCAAACACTCCCTCTCCTCCTTTCCTTCTGCTCTTGAAGCAGAGCTAGCCGTGAAGGGAAGGAACAGCCAACAAACAAAAAACACATCTGCTGCACCGAAAACTGTTTTGCTTTCGCATTTTGGCCCGAAAAGCGTTTGACTTGTTGATCTTTCGGTTCCCGGATCCCGTCTGCCGTGCTCAGCTAGAAGCTACCTGTTTCTACCTGTTAGAAAAGCCCAAGACGCAAACAAGGAAACAGAGAATAAGGCGCACGAATGAAAAAAAGTAACTCATCTGGATATAGCAGCGATCAGCTAGCAAAAGTAGGATAAAGCTGCCGCGTGGCCTTTCAAGGCACGTGTGTGTATCTCGACAGTATTGCGCAACCTCCAAAATCGCCGGACGAACCAATCCCAGAAGGGTCCGTGCGTGAAGTTTGCGCGGGAAAGCCGCTCACTGGACACGGCCGCAAGCGAATGGTATTTCAAGGACAAGCCGGCGCTAGAAACTAACTCCCCGAGCGAGTGATCGGCTAGTCTTCAAATCACTACGATATATTCTTCGTCACCCCTCCAGCTCTTCGGCTTCTTCGTGGTGATGTGATAAGACGCGCCGCGAATGCAAATAGCCATCTCGCGCTCCTTCTCCTTCTGGCAATGGTTCCATGCCGGCCGGCCGTGTTCGCGTGTGTTGTTTGCACAAGGAAAAGAAACGATGGCACGCTTCTTCTTCAAAAAGCACGCGACTCACGGCAACGAGGAAGCAGATGTTCCGCCCGCGAGAAACACGCGTCCGTGTGTGGTGAAGGCAATTAATTGCGACAATAATAAACACAAACGGTGCTTCGGCTTGTACGGTTGACAAACGGCTAGACTGTGTGGGATGATTGAGGCGGATGAAAGTTTATGTCGGAGACTGGGTCATTCTTAAAATAAGAAAAAAGTTGATTATTACATGATGGACAACAGGAAGAACGGCACATCAAATCAAACTAGCGGAAATTTTAAGACCATTAAATGCGAAATTTTGATTTTTCGAACATTTTTGCGATAAAAAAAAATAAAATATTTTTGTTCTCGTATCTCCACAAACCATTCTATAATCTGTCATGATATGGTAGAAAGTTGAATGTGTTTTTATCGTCATTTTGGCTAGGTTGATAAGATAAATATCTAATCAATAATAACTTTGCTGTAAATTCATCTTTGATATGAAATTTACATAGCCTTTGTCGATGAGAGCGTACCATAATAATACCATAAACAAACTTCATCCCCACACACACACAACCGAGAGCACACTCATAAGACTCTGATTGTGATGGACAGAAGCGTACAAACAACATGATTCAAACGGTCTAACCACGATACGACAACGACAGTGCGCTGTTACTCGCGGCAAATCGCTACCCGCACCAACTCGTTCGCGACAGGATGAAACGTGTTTATGCTTGCGCCGTGCGCGCGCGCGCGCGTAAAGTAACTGTTTGTAGCAATTGTCAAGGGTAGGCACGGCGGGGGCGGGTGCATGAGTAATCGGAGAAGAAGGTGCGTAGTTTTTGAAGGCAAAATCAAGAGCGGTAGGTAGAAAGAAGACATGAAAACACAGCGGGCATCACACACACACGAGGTAGGGTTCCTTGCCTGGAGGAACCAAGTCGACAAAACAACAGCCCCGGTCCATGGGGTTTGATATCGCGGATGATGAAATCAGGCGAAATCCACCTGGCTGGCTGACTGGGCTTTTTCTTCTCGGTTGGGCACGTTGTGCTCTTATTTTGCGGAACCTCATGCACAATTTGCGAAAAGTACTGGCAAAATTTTCGAGACTTCCCTGCAGTATGATGTAAACAACAAAACAGAAGAGCCGAGGGAAGAGAAAGCTCGCGAGGATTGATAATACACAAGACAGGACAAAGAGAGAGAACGAAAGAACGTAAAACGGGTCACGGTAGCACGGTGGCAACATAAACAACATAAAAGCATACGAATGTTGACCTTTATGATGTTGTATCTTTAACAAAAACCAATTCATAATCTATGTTTAAGTAATTATTTCAGCTACATCATAATCGTTTCATAATCAACTTATAATAAAAACTAACTGAAACTAATTGAACAAACTTCGTCAAGGTAAATGTGGATTTTCCGATTTTCCGAATTCAAAAACATTATTTTATCACGAATGTTTCATGAATTGGTAGCATTTTTCCTCGGTTTGAGCGGGAAAACATTGGATAATAACATTCTGCAAGAAAAAACATCACATATGAGCTGTAATAGGCTAAATGTATTGCAGCATTCTATATATCAAGTGGCGCCATCTCTTGACATGCACCAGAACTAACTCAAATGAAATATTTTATAAATGTTCGCCTTTCTAGACTTAATTTTAACTTAAAACACTTGTAATATTGACTTTTGACTAAAGTTTTCTTAGGTTCTGATTCCTCAAATTGGTTACTTTTTGAAACTTTGATGCCGTTTAGAAGATATTCGAGTTCAAAACTGTATTCCAAAAGTGTATTATTTTGTGCTTCCGTATCGTCCGTAACGAAATGGGACTCTCTTATTTGCAGGACGCTGTCTGGCTGTCACTTTACACCCTTATTATTGCACTTTCGTGAAAGATTATCGTGCCAAACAAAAAAAAAACAGCAAAACAACATCTTTTAAGCCACTCGCAGGGCGGAACAACAACAAAAACGCAAATAAAAGGAACAAAACGAACGAAAAAACAAGTCGATCGGACGCAAAAAAAAACGAAACACGTAACATGTTGTACAGAAGAAGGAATAAATACGGCAAAAAATGCTTGCATACGAAAAGAACGCAAAGAAAGGGCCCATTTTCTTCGGTTGAACTTTCGCGAAAACTGCACCATCGACGAGGCCAAAACCCGTTTCCGGCCGCGGCGGACGAGAGAGTGTGTGATCGATGGAAGGAATGGATGGATGCACGTTTTAAAATGCGATCGCGAAGAAACAGATCGTCTTTACAACCGACAGGCCAAGCCGGCTACTGACGTTCGCCGGAGTGAGGGGCCAGACGCGGCAAGACGAACCAACCGAACAAAACAAACGCCTTCCCGACTCGAGAGTTATCTGACGAGAGGAAGACATAAGCAGCGTGTGATGGCGAAATTCGGTAGTTCGATTTACAAGCGTCGTATTATATTGCCGCGTTCGTTAAAATGGTACCCTGCGGGAGGAAGGAACAGCACGCTGGACGTGGAAAATAATAATTTCATATCGACGCAGCTACCACAGCCGCACGTACTCTAGAGGAGAGAGGCAGAGGCGAAAAAAAAAGCGATAAGTATTGTAAACATCGTGTGCTCGCGAAACGGGGAAAAAGCGAACGGATGCACTTTTCTCCGACCCAGGTGTTCAGACGACTCTTTCTTCGGTAGCAGCAGCAGCAGCCGTTCAGCATTGAAGTGGCGAAAAACCAAAATAAACCGAAGCACCGCACAGCACAACACAGGATGTGATAAAATTTGGCCGCTCGCTGACCTCGATATTATGGGCTGAATTTACGCAGCTTATCAACGCATGTGTTTGATCGAGTCGAATGCATCCTTTTGTCTCGGGAAGAGGAAAGCTACAACACAAAAAGAAGTTGCGATCATTTAGCGATAACAAAGGTAAATTTCATCCGAAAACTACAGGTTTTTATCCGTAATATATAAATTAATTTTAAGTTATCGTTTCCCACCTACAGATGGCGCCACGCGAGCAAAGTTTGGAAAAACAGATAAACTTTTATCTTGAATAAGATGACAACATTTCTATCCAGCGAAATGTACATTGAATAATCGAGAAAAAAAACGTTCCTCTTCAATGAGAATCTAAACATGAAGAGCAATATAGTTTTAAATTGAGGATTTTAAACGAAACGAACTCAACCGGACCCGTTAATATGAAATAGACTTTACAACACGAGCTGTCAATTTAAAAATCAAATATGAAAATTATTCTCCACACAAAGGGCCTCCTGCTCTATTCCCTTAATGCAATTTCAACAATAAACGAGAATAAATAAACCAGCCTTTACTGAGTTAGAACCGTACTAATTATACCTATTATTAACGTCATTTTGAATCGTTCCCTTACTCCCCACAATGCACATTTCATTCTCAACCGATTTGGGTGCTTTTAGAGCAGAAAATTCAATTCAAAGCGCTGCTTTAAAACACACACGGAAACGGTATAATTTAGCACAATGGACAGCGGGCGCAACGGGTGAATGCTCCCGTTTTCAGAGCGCACGGAACGCACCCAACCCAGATTGCACCGCATTCCTTCCTGTTTCCCCCGCCGTGCTTTGATCTGGCTTCCGGTGGTGGCGGAGAGATTGCGGCAGGGACATGGAAGGGCCCATATGTGTGTTTGGGTGCCAAATAATGCACGACCCTGCTGTGATTGTGGCCTTCCCACAACACAGCGGGAGCCGAGAACTTTGGGTTTCCGTCATAGATCGGGCAAACCGTTTCGTCATGCCCCTTCTTCTTCTATCCGCCACCAGGTATCAGTTTCAAGAGGGATAAACACGACGCACAGCTCCCTAATTTAGCGGTAATGACAAGCAAAATAGCAAACATGCTATTACTTCACTTTTTTCCGTAACAAACCTCAACTGCGCAAGGGAACCGAAGGTTGCAGAGGCAAAAATAATTCGGAAGGAAAGGAGAGAAACACGACAAAAAGGTGCTCCTCACCGCACGCTTTCTTCCGGTCAAGTTATATGCACTCCATCACCAGCAACCATGTTGCGCCGTTTGGCTTCGATGCACTTCCCGGGGGCCCGTCTCATGTTTTATGCATGCCGCTTCCCCACAGCGGCGCGTAAACCACAACTTGATCGACGGGAAAGATTAAACGCGCACGTGGAACGTCGTATCCTTGTGCCGGGCGCGGCCACATATGGCCGATTGTGGGAGTCCGCGATCCAGCGTGCAAAAGGGCACGAGAAGGATTTAAAGTTGCGGTATGGTTTTTCGTGAAAACCACCAAATGTATTCTAATTTATGCACCACGCTCTCGCTTAACAGCCTGATCCGTATGTTGTGAACTCTCCCCTTCCAGAGATACAGTTTCATCGCACATCTGGTGCCGCCTGGTGTACAAGAAGCAAATGGTGATCACCTGAACGTAACGCGCGTGCCATTTCTTCGCTTTTTTGCTTTGGAAGCGCGGCGACCTTTCACATCTGTTCGACACGCCACACACGCCAAAAAAGGTAACCGAATCGAAGCAGTGCCGCTGGTCAGGATCAAACACTCCCTCTCCTCCTTTCCTTCTGCTCTTGAAGCAGAGCTAGCCGTGAAGGGAAGGAACAGCCAACAAACAAAAAACACATCTGCTACACCGAAAACTGTTTTGCTTTCGCATTTTGGCCCGAAAAGCGTTTGACTTGTTGATCTTTCGGTTCCCGGATCCCGTCTGCCGTGCTCAGCTAGAAGCTACCTGTTTCTACCTGTTAGAAAAGCCCAAGACGCAAACAAGGAGACGGAGAATGACGCGCACGAACGAAAAAAAAGGAACTCATCAGGATGTAGCAGCGAGCAGCTAGCAAAAGTGGTATAAAGCTGCCGCGTGGCCTTCAGCCGCACTTTCAAGGCACGTGTGTGTATCTCGACAGTATTGCGCAACCACCGAAAACACCGGACGAACCAATCCCAGAAGGGTCCGCGCGTGAAGTTTGCGCGGGAAAGCCGCTTACTGGACACGGCCGCAAGCGAATGGTATTTCAAGGACAAGCCGGCGCTAGAAACTAACTCCCCGAGCGAGTGATCGGCTAGTCTTCAAATCACTACGATATATTCTTCGTCACCCCTCCAGCTCTTCGGCTTCTTCGTGGTGTTGTGATAAGACGCGACGCGAATGCAAATAGCCATCTCGCGCTCCTTCTCCTTCTGGCAATGGTTCCATGCCGGCCGGCCGTGTTCGCGTGTGTTGTTTGCACAAGGAAAAGAAACGATGGCACGCTTCTTCTTCAAAAAGCACGCGACTCACGGCAACGAGGAAGCAGATGTTCCGCCCGCGAGAAACACGCGTCCGTGTGTGGTGAAGGCAATTAATTGCGACAATAATAAACACAAACGGTGCTTCGGCTTGTACGGTTGACAAACGGCTAGACTGTGTGGGATGATTGAGGCGGATGAAAGTTTATGTCGGAGACTGGGTCATTCTTAAAATAAGAAAAAAGTTGATTATTACATGATGGACAACAGGAAGAACGGCACATCAAATCAAACTAGCGGAAATTTTAAGACCATTAAATGCGAAATTTTGATTTTTCGAACATTTTTGCGATAAAAAAAAATAAAATATTTTTGTTCTCGTATCTCCACAAACCATTCTATAATCTGTCATGATATGGTAGAAAGTTGAATGTGTTTTTATCGTCATTTTGGCTAGGTTGATAAGATAAATATCTAATCAATAATAACTTTGCTGTAAATTCATCTTTGATATGAAATTTACATAGCCTTTGTCGATGAGAGCGTACCATAATAATACCATAAACAAACTTCATCCCCACACACACACAACCGAGAGCACACTCATAAGACTCTGATTGTGATGGACAGAAGCGTACCAACAACATGATTCAAACGGTCTAACCACGATACGACAACGACAGTGCGCTGTTACTCGCGGCAAATCGCTACCCGCACCAACTCGTTCGCGACAGGATGAAACGTGTTTATGCTTGCGCCGTGCGCGCGCGCGCGTAAAGTAACTGTTTGTAGCAATTGTCAAGGGTAGGCGCGACGGGGGCGGGTGCATGAGTAATCGGAGAAGAAGGTGCGTAGTTTTTGAAGGCAAAATCAAGAGCGGTAGGTAGAAAGAAGACATGAAAACACAGCGGGCATCACATACACACACGAGGTAGGGATCCTTGCCTGGAGGAACCAAGTCGACAAAACAACAGCCCCGGTCCATGGGGTTTGATATCGCGGATGATGAAATCAGGCGAAATCCACCTGGCTGGCTGACTGGGCTTTTTCTTCTCGGTTGGGCACGTTGTGCTCTTATTTTGCGGAACCTCATGCACAATTTGCGAAAAGTACTGGCAAAATTTTCGAGACTTCCCTGCAGTATGATGTAAACAACAAAACAGAAGAGCCGAGGGAAGAGAAAGCTCGCGAGGATTGATAATACACAAGACAGGACAAAGAGAGAGAACGAAAGAACGTAAAACGGGTCACGGTAGCACGGTGGCAACATAAACAACATAAAAGCATACGAATGTTGACCTTTATGATGTTGTATCTTTAACAAAAACCAATTCATAATCTATGTTTAAGTAATTATTTCAGCTACATCATAATCGTTTCATAATCAACTTATAATAAAAACTAACTGAAACTAATTGAACAAACTTCGTCAAGGTAAATGTGGATTTTCCGATTTTCCGAATTCAAAAACATTATTTTATCACGAATGTTTCATGAATTGGTAGCATTTTTCCTCGGTTTGAGCGGGAAAACATTGGATAATAACATTCTGCAAGAAAAAACATCACATATGAGCTGTAATAGGCTAAATGTATTGCAGCATTCTATATATCAAGTGGCGCCATCTCTTGACATGCACCAGAACTAACTCAAATGAAATATTTTATAAATGTTCGCCTTTCTAGACTTAATTTTAACTTAAAACACTTGTAATATTGACTTTTGACTAAAGTTTTCTTAGGTTCTGATTCCTCAAATTGGTTACTTTTTGAAACTTTGATGCCGTTTAGAAGATATTCGAGTTCAAAACTGTATTCCAAAAGTGTATTATTTTGTGCTTCCGTATCGTCCGTAACGAAATGGGACTCTCTTATTTGCAGGACGCTGTCTGGCTGTCACTTTACACCCTTATTATTGCACTTTCGTGAAAGATTATCGTGCCAAACAAAAAAAAAACAGCAAAACAACATCTTTTAAGCCACTCGCAGGGCGGAACAACAACAAAAACGCAAATAAAAGGAACAAAACGAACGAAAAAACAAGTCGATCGGACGCAAAAAAAAACGAAACACGTAACATGTTGTACAGAAGAAGGAATAAATACGGCAAAAAATGCTTGCATACGAAAAGAACGCAAAGAAAGGGCCCATTTTCTTCGGTTGAACTTTCGCGAAAACTGCACCATCGACGAGGCCAAAACCCGTTTCCGGCCGCGGCGGACGAGAGAGTGTGTGATCGATGGAAGGAATGGATGGATGCACGTTTTAAAATGCGATCGCGAAGAAACAGATCGTCTTTACAACCGACAGGCCAAGCCGGCTACTGACGTTCGCCGGAGTGAGGGGCCAGACGCGGCAAGACGAACCAACCGAACAAAACAAACGCCTTCCCGACTCGAGAGTTATCTGACGAGAGGAAGACATAAGCAGCGTGTGATGGCGAAATTCGGTAGTTCGATTTACAAGCGTCGTATTATATTGCCGCGTTCGTTAAAATGGTACCCTGCGGGAGGAAGGAACAGCACGCTGGACGTGGAAAATAATAATTTCATATCGACGCAGCTACCACAGCCGCACGTACTCTAGAGGAGAGAGGCAGAGGCGAAAAAAAAAGCGATAAGTATTGTAAACATCGTGTGCTCGCGAAACGGGGAAAAAGCGAACGGATGCACTTTTCTCCGACCCAGGTGTTCAGACGACTCTTTCTTCGGTAGCAGCAGCAGCAGCCGTTCAGCATTGAAGTGGCGAAAAACCAAAATAAACCGAAGCACCGCACAGCACAACATAGGATGTGATAAAATTTCTCGCTGACCTCGATATTATGGGCTGAATTTACGCAGCTTATCAACGCATGTGTTTGATCGAGTCGAATGCATCCTTTTGTCTCGGGAAGAGGAAAGCTACAACACAAAAAGAAGTTGCGATCATTTAGCGATAACAAAGGTAAATTTCATCCGAAAACTACAGGTTTTTATCCGTAATATATAAATTAATTTTAAGTTATCGTTTCCCACCTACAGATGGCGCCACGCGAGCAAAGTTTGGAAAAACAGATAAACTTTTATCTTGAATAAGATGACAACATTTCTATCCAGCGAAATGTACATTGAATAATCGAGAAAAAAAACGTTCCTCTTCAATGAGAATCTAAACATGAAGAGCAATATAGTTTTAAATTGAGGATTTTAAACGAAACGAACTCAACCGGACCCGTTAATATGAAATAGACTTTACAACACGAGCTGTCAATTTAAAAATCAAATATGAAAATTATTCTCCACACAAAGGGCCTCCTGCTCTATTCCCTTAATGCAATTTCAACAATAAACGAGAATAAATAAACCAGCCTTTACTGAGTTAGAACCGTACTAATTATACCTATTATTAACGTCATTTTGAATCGTTCCCTTACTCCCCACAATGCACATTTCATTCTCAACCGATTTGGGTGCTTTTAGAGCAGAAAATTCAATTCAAAGCGCTGCTTTAAAACACACACGGAAACGGTATAATTTAGCACAATGGACAGCGGGCGCAACGGGTGAATGCTCCCGTTTTCAGAGCGCACGGAACGCACCCAACCCAGATTGCACCGCATTCCTTCCTGTTTCCCCCGCCGTGCTTTGATCTGGCTTCCGGTGGTGGCGGAGAGATTGCGGCAGGGACATGGAAGGGCCCATATGTGTGTTTGGGTGCCAAATAATGCACGACCCTGCTGTGATTGTGGCCTTCCCACAACACAGCGGGAGCCGAGAACTTTGGGTTTCCGTCATAGATCGGGCAAACCGTTTCGTCATGCTCCTGCTTCTTCTTTCCGCCACCAGGTATCAGTTTCAAGAGGGATAAACACGACGCACAGCTCCCTAATTTAGCGGTAATGACAAGCAAAATAGCAAACATGCTATTACTTCACTTTTTTCCGTAACAAACCTCAACTGCGCAAGGGAACCGAAGGTTGCAGAGGCAAAAATAATTCGGAAGGAAAGGAGAGAAACACGACAAAAAGGTGCTCCTCACCGCACGCTTTCTTCCGGTCAAGTTAGGTCAGGCGAGCGAGAAGCGGACAGGGCAAAAAACCGAATAAATTGACCGACTGTGACCTCACCGAAAGAAGGAAACAGGAAGAGAAAATTTGCGTGGCTATGTGCCCTTTTGAACTTCCCTCTTGCTTTTTTACTACTAATCTCCCAATGCCACAAGAAATCCTTCGGCGGTTAACGTATGATGCATTAATTAGCACAAAATGCCCCACCGATTGCTTATGGTGTCAATGAGTCACCGGGAAAGTTACGGCCGTGCGCGGTCAGAAAAGCTAAGCATGCACAAATTTGTTTTTTACGACGAAGACTCAATGCTTCCAGAAGTGGAACACAAATTGGAACAAAAAACTGTCTACACAAAAATTGCACACCTTGAGGGAACCATCAGAACGGCTGTTGGAACCTTTTTTGTCTTAGTATGAGTAAAAATGGAGCGCTTCACTTCATCCAACGTTTCCATGTTTTGTATGAAAATCATGTTTCTTATCGGTTGTCTGAATTCGACATCTGGTAGAATGCAGACGTTAATTTAAATTGTTTCTCCCGTCAATATTCTCCACCGATAGAGCTCATGCAGAAAATGATCTTTCTACTTGAATTCGCATCAATTCGCAAGCAAACCAGCAGAGTTCATGCTGGCTCAAATCAGTAATTGCACAATACGGCGGACTCGAAAAAGCAGAACCGAGAACAACGACCGCGAAACTGGAACAAGACAATTGCATAATTACACTTTAACGCGCAAGTGCACGCCAAGAGGAACCACGGATTTGGCCCCGCATCGCGAATCCGAAACGTTCTTCCGCGTGAAGTCAACCGTGCGCTGTTGGAGGTTCAATTAGATCGTAAAAAACACGATTCTTTAACGACCCACCGCGCATAACTGTCTCGCGCTCAAGTGGAAACACTCCGGCACTAATTTCCTTCAAGAGCCGAAGAAAGCAGAACAGCAGAAAAAATAACGATCTTTTCACCCTCGAGCGTGTTCGTCTCGCGGGGGCCCGGAAGACAACCACAATGAGGGTGTGTAATATGGAAAATAGATCCTGAACAATGCTTGTTCGTTGCATCGCAGCAGCAC
Source organism: Anopheles cracens (assembly GCA_002091845.1). Taxonomy (NCBI): domain Eukaryota; kingdom Metazoa; phylum Arthropoda; class Insecta; order Diptera; family Culicidae; genus Anopheles; species Anopheles cracens. Next base: position 69,556 of record KZ072964.1, on the reverse strand, counting down.
CCCCTCTCCGTTTAGGGAAGCCAGCTGTAGCGTTCCGTTTTAATATTCCACGTGAGGTGCAAAGACCGGAGAGAGAGAGAGATAGGAACACAAAAAAAACCGTTGAAAAACGCGACGAACCATAAAACACAGAACCAGAACATGTTGGTTTCGGTGGGGAAAGAAAGGTTTCGGTTGCGAGAAGATACTACGCCATGATCATTTTTCCTAAGCAACATATTTCACGCACTGAATCGGCCGCACCTTCTCGCATGTGAGGTGAAGCAAACAGAAAGGAAGCAATCGGTGATCATCAGAATCCTTCGCCGTATGGATTGTACTCCCACCACACGCCTCGTAAGCATTATGTGTGCTTTTCTGCCTATTTAATTCTCAACGGTTACCGGACTCATTTTTTATGATTTTTTCCTGTCCCTTCTTGTTCATATGGGGAAGATCTAAACCGCGAACAGAAGAAAGGTATCCTTTAAGGGTGGATATGCGTCAGGAAGGCACTCCTTCTGGAAGGAAATTTATCCAAACCCTTCTTTTGAAAGACAAATTAAGGGTTCCCGCCAGGCCCGTATCGAATCCATATTGTGCCGCTTACACTACACACATCTATTACACGGTCGATTTTTCTTGCTTTTTTAGAGAAAAAAGGTAGAAAATAGTCATAAAAAGGATTATTCCAACACCGTCAGATTGTAACGATAAGAAACTCTTCGCTTCGTCAGAATTGGTCATTACCAGTAGAACAATTATAAAG